>JARGYV010103002.1:0-10039 GCA_029532675.1 Ornithodoros moubata | reverse complement strand
CAACAGCGGTACCACTTCATATCTGAAGTGTCTTTCAGCTGGAAGCTTTCAGAAGAACATATAGTTACTTGGGATCACTGATCACTTTACAGTCCCTTTAACAATCTGTTACTGTTTTGGCAAACTATAGTTTCACATCCGTAAGCTTGCATTTTCTGTTGAAAAGAAACTTCCAAGTGGCAGGGTCCAGCTTATCTGGCAAAATAATATCAAAAGAATGTAAAAACTGCCAGAAAATGTGGCCACTGACAATAATCCCCAGGCTACAGACTTTCTCTCTTCTATATAGTTTTTGGATTTCTGTAATGGACTGTCTGCAGCAGGTGCATACAGTAATGTGCACCGTTCCTGGAGATGCTCTGCACTCATTAGATGTGGATGTTAATAGACTTTTCAAGAACCCCATATGTAAAGAATAGGAGTGCTAAGTGCAGAATGGCAAGAATAGTGAGCGACCAAAGTCGTTGCACGATATATACGGGCAAGCCTGTTACCAGGTGGAGTATGATTAAAGCTGCTGTCTGAAAATGACGGAATGATTCAATTTAGGGCCTGTCACTTTCAGAAGAAATGGGTGATTAGTCGATGGCATGACTTTTATTTTCAATTTCGTTTTCTGCGTAATAAGTTATACGTACAGTAAATTTGTCTGGACCCTACGACTATAACTAGTTCACATATATGTACATATCTGGCATCCGCCATAGCCAAGGCTTATCCGAAGGTGTGGTTTCTGTGCCAAATAGTTAATTGTAACAGCATAAAACTGGGCCGTAAGACTTGTCTGGTGGGATATATGCATGAAGTTACAGTATGCCTACTACAGTTTCTCTTAGTTTCCACGGTGAATCACCATATTTTCTCGACACTAATAGTCCTGTATTCTGTTTTCCCAAGGCCAGTGATCAAAAGAAAGAGACTGGAAGTACATCAGGAATGGGATGTAGTGTACAGACCAGCACTCTCTTAAAATACAGAGCTTCCACAGTAGTGCCTCAACGGATCAAGGATATGACAGATGCTATCCTGAACAAGGATTTCAATAAGTTTGCTGACATAACTATGCAGGTAATCACATTTCGAACTTATAACATGTACTGTACAGCATTAGTTATGGGCCAGTTCTTTGGAGAAATAATAGGGCCGATCCAGGGCAATGAACCTGCATAGAAGTTTTTTTTTTCTTTCTTTCTTGTCTTTATAACAGGCAAGTGCAGGCTTGCATTCACAATGACTGCTTGTTATTTTGTGGTATACAGAATACTTGTAATCTTTATTCTCCTGTGTTGTCTTGGATCAATGTCAGCTTAGCATGCTACAGACATTTTATCCATGTCACATGGCTAAGCAAACTCCAAACTGTTGCTCTTTCCAGGAAAGCAATCAACTACATGCCATATGTCTTGACACCTACCCTCCCATCAGATACATGAACCGCATTTCCTGGGATATCGTTAGCCTGATTCATCGTTACAATGACTTTTACAAGGCCAACAGAGTAAGCTCTCCTGCTAGATTTCCTGGTGCTCTGCCATACAGCAGTTCTTGCCACTGGTTTTCTGCAAAATTCTGCAAAATCTTTGGATTTGCACAGAATTTTTCTGAAAACATGCTCAAGTAAAAGCGGTGGTACAAGATGGAAGGTATCATTGTGCATAAAATTATTATACATAACGGCATGTGGTACAAGCTTGTCGGTTTCAATAGCCCTACAGCACGTATGGCCCCACAGAACTCCAGTGGGCACAGTGTATTGTGCTTCTGTTTTTTAGATGTTGGCTCGTGTATGGCGTGCTGGTGTGTTGATTATAGCCAAGTGCACTGATGTGACACAAATAACACACAGTGTGTGATGTTCAAGTACTCTCACTTGGGGTAAAGATGCCAGACAGAGTACAACACGCGATACTGCTCTTTTTTTGTTGTTGGTATGCAATATAGAAAATCGGATCCCCAGGTGCAAGCGAGACAAACAGTCCTTACAGTTCAGGAGGTGAGGTATTCTTGAATTCTGAACATACTTATATCTTGTAATATACATGAAACATAAATGAATGAAATATACATGTACTGGTTGAAAAGGTAGATAACTTAAAGGTTCATAGCCTCTTGAAAAAAAAAAGAGAAAGCCCACGACAAATGGAGGATCGAAGACTTTAGCCTGACACATTATGTTTATATCTTCTTAAACTATTCACGAGGCACGTGCTGGAGCATGTCTGTTGTGGTGGCAGGCAGTTTGTTAAGCAGCTCAGGAGCTGCCAGGAGTTGTTGACAAGCTGCTGAAGGACTGCTCGTGTGGCCGATGTGGATGCCCTGGTCATGACAGATGTAGGCACAGATGGAATGAGTCATTGTCTGGGTTACCAGATGTGAAAGCAAGGAAGTGTGTGTGTGTGTTATTCTAGTGCCAGCGCAGAACAGATTCTTATTTGTAAAGTTCCCGCAGTGCGACTTTGCATGCTCACTGCTCGATGATGTCCACAGATCATGATTTGCGGCGTTTGATTACAAAATGGCTCATCCTGCCTTCCAGGCTCTTTGACATTGGAACGGAATGAAAGTGCTTACTTTGCATTCAACATCTTAAGCCACCAAATATTGCTTGCCCCAACAATAACAACCCCGTTTAATGTGGCTGAGGGTCAGCAATGCCCCCCTGGCGGGAGCCTATGAAATACCCAAAACACAGTTTGGGACATTTCACTTGTGCTGCAAGGAGGTCAGTGGCAATGTCGACTGTGGGTGAGGATGAAATGCTTTGAATCCTTGATTGCAACCTTTACTATCACTGGCTCTCATTCTCTTAGTGTTTGTTTCGGTAAATCAGGTGGCAAAGATGGCAGCCGACTGGAGTTGTTTGTGCATATCGCTGCCGATTTTCCTGCAGCATGAGTGGAACATCCCAAACTCTCTCTTGTTGTGTTTAACAGGAGCCACCAGGGAGCATTGCTTACTCTCAGCCACAAGGAGAAGTGTTATTGACGTTGGGGCAAGCGGTACTTGTTGGTTTCATTAGGTTTATGTTGCAAAGTATCTTATTTAATAGATAATACCCTTTTCCCCTGTATTTACCCAGTTTACGTCCTTTCACTTTCTACAGTCAATCCCTGCAGGAAAAGTAAATTTTGTTTAATTATTTCAATTTGGAAATTATTTAGATGTAGAAAGAGGGAGAAAGAGGGCCTTAGAGGCATAGGCTGAAAGGAATAATGCAAAGAGCTGCAACCTGTAAGCTAAGGGCACAAAAGTGAAGCTGAGATCATAGAAAACTGTAAAGAAATGTTCTTCAGTAACACATAACTGACATTCTTCAAAATGTTTTATGCAAGCCATTCAAATCAGACTGGGAAACTTGGGTAGACTGGTAACTTGTGCTGATAAGTGGTAAGGTGCTTTTGCTAAGTTTTGAATCAGATGCCATAGAATTTCCCTGATGCATTTCAGACACAAATGTTTTCTTATGTGTTTGCTTTTTGCAGGTAGCATACTCATTTGATGCAGGACCCAATGCTTTCTTGTTTACCCTCGAAGAATATCTTCCAGAAGTTATGTCCGTAGTACGGCGTTCATTTCCATCCACTCTAGAGGGGATCAAGGGCAGCATTTGGAGAGGAGCACCAGGGCCCTCCAAGCCACTTCCCTATGTAGGATTTGTTGCTACATGATAAATTTCCTCATTTTAAGTGGAGTAATTTAAACAAAAACTGATTTTGTCTGTAGAAGTTACAAGAGCACCTCAAGATTGTACCACAGGTGGATGTTCTCAAGTATGCATTCGTTACAAAGGTAAGCAATGTGTTGTACCTTACAAAAGAGAATACACACTAAGAGTCTTGTGTTTTGGGGTCAAACACAGTAATGCCCAAGCAACTGCAATAGCTAGGCAAATAATGGTTGGCCATTATTGAAATTTCAATACATCATCTCCAGTATAAACATATAAACGCTATAAAGTCATAAACTCGTATAAACTTTTGAAAAGCAACCTGTTAACTGCTTGCAAACATTTAGCAGCCAGAGATGTGGAAAGTTTGTAGTGAGTGTCATTTGAGCATAGTCTATCCACAGGGATTGATGCTTTTTGGGTTTTGCCCAGTTTTCCTCCCAATCGAAGGTTGTGCATTTTGAGTTAAACCTGACAAATATCTGCCAAATTACCAAAGACACCTGACCGCAACTCTTACACAACCAACTGATGGTTCTTTTGAACCTAGGAGGATCAGGCTGTTATAGTTTGCATTTTGTGATATGATTGTGGGGCACAGAGAACTATAAATTTGCACCCTGTACTTCTCAACTAACTCAAATATGTGCGGGTGCCCTGGGTTTGCTAATATTGAGCCATAGCTCAAGTTCCCATTTTTTTTCCTTTTTATTTTAAATCTCTGTTATATGCACTTAATCAAAAAGGACAGATATGGCCTGCAGTGCAGTTTAATGTTTTGACAATTTAATTAACGTGAGCAGAAGAGCCTCAGCGAGCATACAACCTCACTCATGTATTGTTTTCTGACAAAGCCAGTTTAAAATTTTTAGGCCCTGAAGTTTTATGCTAGCATCATGACAGACTGAAGAAATTCACACCACCACCATACTTGGAACCAGATTGCATTCATAACCAGTCAGAGATGCTAACCATTGCACCACATCTGAGGCCTGTATCATGAGTGGTGCCTTGGAAAGGCATTATCGGCTACATGGAAAAATTTGAAAGCTAAACATAAAATTACTGTTTGTTTCAGGTTGGTGATGGTCCACAAACTGTGTCAGACTTTAGGCAACATTTATTTGATATCAGAGGGATGCCTAAGCAATTTTGAGTACACTTCTGTGTGCATAGTTACACGTACTCTAACACTGTTGAACAGTGCATGCAGCATGGTGAACAGCGAGGAAAGTGTGATGCAGGTTGCTCAACATTCACATCGTTGTGTGCATTTTGGTGGCATAAAATTCTATATTTTTCTGGTGTATCTGTGGTGTTTTCATTATCAGTCATCTAGGGTCTTTCTGTAATAGAGCCGCCCTCTGCAGCACAGTGGTAATGTGTCAGGCTTCTGTGCTCAAGCTCGCGGGTACGATCCCAGCCAAGGACAGTTCTTCTGCGAAATTTTACAAACTAGATGTGTTGGGAGGAAACAGTCCTTTAGCCTAGTGCCTTCCTGTACCCTGCCTTGACCCTTTTTTTTTTACCTAGAAGGAAGATCTCAGCAGAGGGACGAGTATGTTATCGGTAGAGCCAGGATTTTTAGGCACTAAAAAACACTGTTATAGGTGCCTAAAACAGGCAGATATAGGCACAATAAATTTACATTCAGTAGACTGCTGTTTAGCTTCGTACATATGTATATTTCATGTACTCATGCTGTAATGCGCTGGCAACTGTGTCACCACAGTTGGTGCATATTTATTCAGACACTAATAATAACCACTAACTTGCTTTTGCTAGCTAATCTCTGGTCATGCCAAAAAAGGAGAGATTAGCACAGGTACACACACCACTGAACATCTGCAGAGCTATTTGAGTTCGAAGAAAACAACAGGGGAACGTAGTCTGTTGTTACAGTAATATTACACGTGTTAAGCGTTAAGCTAATGGCGGTTTATTGTAAATCCAAATTGCACAGCTCCATTCGAAACATCAAAATCTATGCAGGCTGTAAGGTTTGTGCAAGTTGTGTCAACAAGATGACCACCATTTTTGAAAAAGTATGTGCCCTGACGTGAACAGTGATCCCACTGTACTTTTTCACCAGGTTGTACTCGATTTATGGGTCCTGTAGTAATCAGAGTATTTGAGTCCAGCTCAAAATCCATCCAAACAGCAACACCATTGCACTTGCCATTACTGGAAAAAAGAAAAGTAGACAGTGAAATATATTTTCATTCAAGAAAGGGGCTCCCTCCTCTCACTACACCTACCTTTGAAAGCCCACAGTTTCTGAGTTGTGGCTCACACCTGATGGCAGATCTGAGCACAAGTCAAAAGTAGCCAAATCAAAAGAATCTGTCAGGGCAGTACATGGGTATTCCCACAAAGGCTGGGGCTCCACTGCATCATCACTAATATTTTGAGACTTCTGAGGGGAGAAAGGTAAGCATTATGAACATAAATAGAAACTAAAACCAGTCCCCCACTAACCGCATCACAGCTAACAGGGATAAGGCCCAAAATACTCCCCAGGAAATTTGGCCAATTGTAAACAGTTAAGGTTTACAAAAAGTGACAGTGTTTACTGCTGAAATGAGCAGTGCTCTTCCACATGATTATAAAGCAGCAGCCAGTAGGAAGCTACTTAAATTTACATTGGTATTTGTTTGTCTCTTGCTGGAGTTAAACATGTGACTTTCTTTAGAGATTATCTTGTATACAAGAATTTCCAAAAGTTAGCCACATTGGCAACCACATCAGATGTCCAGTGACTAAAAAATAACTGAACAAAGTTCTATAGGTCTGAAGATATGACCAGAGGTCCCCCACTGTGGTGATTGATGGTTTCCTGAAAAATGGGCCTAACGGCCCTTGACGTGCCAGGTCAAAAGGTGTCCTGTGCCCCGAAAGAGCAATGATAACTGCTTGTCAGCCTGCATCTGTGGTAGTTACAGGTTATGTTCCTTACATATACAAGACAGTTACTGCTGTTCTGTCTGTTGTCAATGCACAGAAAACAGTTGTCTGGGTCTAGGATTTGTTCATGAAGATCTCGTTGTGACCCAAGACCTCTCAAATTCTTGCTGTAACACAACGCTTAGTAGTACAGAGAACAAGTTTTGATGTGCTGCCTACAGTTTACTTTGCCATGTCTTGTTCTGGTCTTTTTCCTATCAAAGCACTAGTTGTTATGTGAGGAGAGCAAGCAGTCTAGATGAAACAAAAGTAACAGTAAAGAAACTTCAGCCAGCAGCTCCACAAACACTGCAATTCAGTCCTCTTAGAGTCATTTGTAATTGGCACATACCTGAATTAGGCTGTCAAATGATGTAAGGTCAAAGCCTTCTGTTTCAATGACAGGAGCATGAATTTTCCACAGGTCATCAAACTCTACTGCCATAGCTCGAATCATAGCTTTGCAGGGCAGAGTAATGACTCTATCTGCAAAGGTGTGGGATAAGCTAGATCTCAGGAACCAGAACTGGAGATTGTGCCATGGGAGTAGGCTTGTGCTGAAGTAAGGTTCTGCCATGAAAATGTCCACCTGCAATGTACATGTAGTCAGGTGCACTATAATGCTTTTGCTGATATGGTATGTTATGACTTTGGGTGCCTAAGTATGACATTAAATACCACTTTGTCGGTGTTACTGTCGAGCAGGTGGGATGGGATATCATTCAGGATGGTGATATTGTTGATTTTGTTCTCAGCAATATACTCCTGTAGAAGTCTTTCCATTATCTTGTCAGTTTCAATTGCATAAATCTGCACAAAAAAAGAAGCATGCACAATTATCCATGCAATTAAACAAGAAAAAGGCAAAATAGTACCTTTTTGGCCCCCAACTTAGCAGCTACTAGTGGTAGCTGGCTTCCACTTCCTAAGCAGAGACAGACTGAGCTAGGTGTAACAACCTGAAAGCATATTAAAAAATCTGCTCAGTCTATATGTTGTGCCTGCTGTGTAGTAGTAGCAGAGATGGGCACTGCATTTTGTATCTTTTGTGGACAGACTGAACCTGAAAGACCCCAGGCAACCTCACTGTCCCATGAGGAACTCAAGGGTAACAAAGTGTATCCGAACAACAGCTATTTCTGATTTGTGCAGAGGGGTTCTTCACGTGTACATTTTGCAAAAACACCCTGGCTGGCCAACGAAACGTCTGTGGCTCGGAATATTTTGTATGATCATGGCAGTGCACATTAACAGCTATAAAGTCTGCAGAAGGTCTGAACACCTGTACTTGTGGTAGTCAACGTATGATATCTAACCTTTTCAAGTGCAGACACATATTTTCTTTGCCTGGTAACATCGTTCAACATGGCTATTCGTGTCCGGCTTGTTGTCATGTGCAGCCCACAACAACAAACTGGAGGTTCTGTGTTTTCTGACAGTTTCCTGGGAACAGAAACAAATGAGAATCGCATACAAATGAAGAGGACACGAAGAATTATCAAGACACCTCGAGTCCTGCCTTGTTGAGTCCTACAGTTGATTTGTTCCAAATTATTTCATTGGAAATTTCAGAAAAAGGTTGTTTGCTTGGTCCTCAGGGAGCAAGCAAGAAACGATTATAGTCACAGGGCATGGTGGTCAGGGTAGGTAAGAGTCCTCTTTCCCTTCCCCTTTGCTTTTTCCTAGTCTAGTGTCTGAAGCACTGACTAAACATATCTGACACGGTAAGTGCCAAATTTCGTGACACTTGCCCTTTTTGTGTGTAAACATCTTTCTTGTTCCATTGTACATCTATGTCTTTTCTTGTTTCTCATTTTACTGCACTCAAGTGTATGACCACTAGAAAGAAATATGCATTCATTACCTGTCTACAGCAAACCACATGCTGAATTCATCCCTACAAGAATTCAAATAGAACACCTCTCCTTTTTTCACTTCCAGGTCACGAGGAATGTAATACACTCCCTGCATCCAGTGATCACGCCACTAACAAAGCATAAAAGAGCAGAACATCAGCTTTTGCATACTAAAGTTTGCTTGATGCAAGTGGTATAGACATGTACCCTGTAAGATACATGAGTACAGTGTGCAGAGAAATTAAAACGATCATGACTAAATAAATTTCCAGAAAACATGAAAACATCATACAGGAGCCATTTTTCCTTCAGGGTGAGCCCAGTAAGGGGCACAACTGAGCATGATCTTTTTTTCTTGATGCATGGTTAGCTCCCACCACATGAGCACAGCATGGCACATTCCATTTCCTTGAGCCACAACGACATCGACCTGTTGCGCCTCTTTCGCCAGTGTGCCGACATCTGTGAAGTCAAATCTGTGAAAGACCAACACACTCAACAAAAATGTAGGCGGATAGTTTCCAGGGAAAGCCATAATCATAACACCCACCAACAAATGAAAGCATGGTGCATGCTGTAGCACTGCATACACACATCGAATGCACATATGACATTCTAAGTGATACAGTGCCATTACATAAGAGAAGACTTACTCAAAGACAGGCACTGGCTCTGTAAGCGAAGTAAAGTCTGAAGAGCATAGCTGACTGAGTTGCAAGTCATGGACAGCGGGAGCACCGTGGCACTTCCTAATGCTCTCTGGTACAGTGATGGATGACTGAGGTGTTATGTCCAGTGGCAGAGGAGTATGAAAACTGTACAGAAATGGTGAATTCACAACTTGAGCGTAGACTGTGGCTTGGTGTGGGACAACAATGGCATTTGGCTGCACAAAAGAAGAAAAGGTAGACTAATTTTATAAATCTACAAGACAGGACATTCAGAAAGCCATATAAAATACACAAGAACTACCTCCAGTAATTCATAAAGAGCGTGGGTGAAAGTTTCAATGGCACCCTCTCCAATCAACTCAGTGTCGAAAACTTCTGTCACTAACACATTTGCTTTCTCCTCCATATCCTTGCCTATAACGAGAATGATGCAAAAGTACTGCTTCAACACATTCAATCATTACAAGCAATTGTTGTAAGAGAATTGTCACCTTTGCCAACTTGAACTTCTGTAGACCGTTTCAGAATGAGCCGAATTTTATCAGATAGCTTATTATCTGCTATGACATGCTTCGCCCTCTCAGCAACTGGTAAAAACGCCTTGTGAAGTGATGAAAAAATAAAGAATTTAAGAAATTAGCAAATATGTGGATTATGGGGCCATAACATGATATGGAAGCAATCTAAAACAAGTAACGCAGTGAAGCATACAAACATTACAAGAACCGTGTCTCAGATTACAAATAAACTGGACCATATCATTATCTCAGGCACAAAGTATGTGTTCAAGCATCTGCAGCAATAGCTACGGAATAAAAAAATTTCAACTGTGAACATAATTTCTAGGACATAACTTTTTTAGGGTGCTGAAATCTTAATAATGCATTCTTTGAGTCTGTAAC
>JARGYV010102997.1:0-14575 GCA_029532675.1 Ornithodoros moubata | reverse complement strand
TATCACCTAACTAGTGCTCTTGCATCAGAAAGGCACTATTAGACTCACAGGAAAAAAAGTAGGCATTGCCTAGAAATCCGGGGTCTACACATGAGTATTATAACCCTCCCAGACGGGCAAGTTTAGTGTCACTCTCACAAAGTGACAAACTTCATTACTTCTTTGTAGGAGAGGAAGGTTTTACCGTTCGAGAGATGAAAAGTCGGCCGTGTTACCTCCTGCACTACAGACAACGTCATTGGGATACGCGTTCTCTGATAACCTTGACCAGCTCCACGCAACTGGTACCAGTGATATAATATGTGAGGCAACTTTACCAAGTAAAGGAATCGAGATACGCTTCTTGTTGCTCGCTTGCCTAGTACACGCTTTATTTCATGCACTCCAGGACTGGTTTCTCTGCATGCAAAACCCAATGAGTAAATGCACGTACCATGGAGCAATTTGATGTGGCGACGTGATGTTTTGGGAAGCCACAGAAGTCCTTTCACCAAAAAGAAGTGGAACAGCGAGATAGGTCGCGTCTGTTTGGCGCAAACTTCACCCTTGGACATCCGAGAACAACGTGATAAGAGAGCAGTGTCTTGTTTACGGCGGTATCATTTCTTTCGAGATAGGCGGTTCCCACGTGCCGTCTTTTTCCACCAAAGCGGCAAGGACGCGACAGTAATGGAGGCTCGCCAGCTGCCGACAACGCCAGAGCGGTGGAGCGAACAAATATTCTGTACAGCTTGTATCAAGCATAATAATAACGCTGCCTCGCGTGCATGGTTTACAGAAAGGGCGCTCGTGAAAGATAACTAAAGGGGTGGCTCGGAGCATCCTGATGTCGTCGGTGTGGAACACTATCCACTGTTTGCTGCATCAGACTATCCTTATCTCAGTATCCGTTTCGATCTCGTTCTTTGATGATAATACGCTCTCATTCGCCTTCATTCCAATCGAGTAGATGTCGAACATTTGAGAGCGTTTCAGTCTTATGATTTCAGGGCAAATTGCACTGAAGCAGGTGGGTGGTGGTGGTGCCAGCTGTACATGGCGCCTAGCCAATGGTGGCCTAGCCACAAGTGCCACTCCTTGTTCTTTACATTTTGCACTGTTTTTATTAATAGGGGTTGGGAAAATTGTGTCTGTACAATCACGTAAACTTCCGTTACTTTTCTCACATATTATTACTAGCGGCACGTTATTATATTCTGGCTACTCGTCGGCTTTCCTGCTGACCGGTCTGAAGGGCTGAACGGTGGTTTGTCAGCCATCCGAGTATTGGTAGGTTATTGTGTAACTACGAGTAGGGCAGGTGCCTGTATGAGCCATACCATGGGAACGGTTCCGGTGCTGTAAACGGGCCGCAGCGAAAGGCAGTACAGTAAGTTTCCACTCACCCTCATCTTTACGGAACAGCCGTGGTGGAATCAGCCACCGGCGAGCTACAGCCCACAATAGGTACAGTATAGCCCTAGTGTTCCGTGAGATATGGGTTCGAAGATCAGCTCTTACTTGCTGAAGAGAGACTGTGCCAGTCGGCGCTACCGAAAGCCAACCGACGCCGGCGTACTGAGTGTTGGAACTTCGTCTCTACGATACATACTGGTTGTTTCCGTTGGCGTCGTGACACCGGAAGTAGTTCCACGAATACCACGTAGTGCATTTGAAGATGTATCAGTTGTATGCAGTACAGCTATTAGGAGAGCTTGGCCGAAAGGTATTCTCAATGCGAAAAGCTTTATGGTAAACATTTAGTAATTTACGCGCTGTCTGAGTCTGTACTGTGCAGCGACATGTTCGGAAGCTTTGAGCGGCAGGCAGTCTGCCTCCTCAAGACCGTGACATCGGACGTACAATGCTCCCTCATTCGCTGCGAAAAATCCGTCTGCTGCGGACAGAGCGCCGGTCGACAGACCGTTACTCGAAAAGAAGGCGCCATATGCTGCACCAGGGTGGGATTTAGGAGCTACTGCAAAGGGGCCAACTGCGCCCTTCAGATGCAGTAAGCGGGTACAAGATTTTCGTGTGACTTCGGACGGCATAAAGTTATATCAACAGAAAAACGCGGGAACAGAATAGAGATGCCTGTAAGATTCCGCGCGGAGGTTTCGGATAACGTCTTTTGCTCTGGGGAGTAATGACCAAGTGAAAGGCAGTGGTGGTGATGTCAATGTTACTTGCCGAAGTTGAAAGAAATTGCGCACTTCTGACAGCCATTCTTAAAAAAAAAAAGCACCCTATGTAATGGACGGCGTGACAGGGACTTTGTGCTTGTTTTTCGTCCCGGCAGTCTCGGGATTTAAAGTCGTGAATCTATGCGCCATCAGCTCGCTTGCTACTTTTCTTTTCCAGAGCCACAAAACGGCTACCCACTATAGTTATGAAAGTTTGTGTGCATTACCAGTGAGCAAAGTTATTCCCTAAATTGACGTGATACATGATGCACAGTATAAAGTGCTGAGCAGGTGCTGTTCCTTTGTTAAACTGTTAAGTAAAGAACATAAATACTGTCTACAAAAACAGTGTGATAACACTGATGCTTTTTTGTACAGAATGTCACAAGCTGTGTATAAAATCTAGTTTATTAAAAAAGCGTAATAAAGACCTAACCAATAGTAGTGGAGCCCTGCATTTGTGCCAGCTGGACTTCTATTTCTGAAAATCGAGCAAAAATGAATTCGATACCATTCACAGAGATGTAGCACAAAATTGTGGAAGGCGCAACGTACCAAGCTCTCCAGCAAGCTACGTTTGGCAGAATCCACTGTGTTGCTGATGAGCATTGCCACTGTCATTGGACCAACACCCTCCGGCACTGGGGTTATGTACGAGGCCACCTTTTTGACTTGGTCGAAGTCCACATCTCCCACTAACCGACTGCCAGAGGCACGTGTAGAATCTAAAATTTACAGTATCTTATGATATCCAATACAACAAATCGCCTAACATTAGCACATAATGCCTATCCTGCAAACCTGGTATAGCGTTGATGCCGCAGTCAATCACAACAGCACCTGGTTTCACCCAGTCCGCCTTAACCATCTGGGGACGACCAATAGCCACTACAAGAATATCGGCTTCCCGGCACTGTAATCACCGCATCAAAACATCAAAATCAAAATTAACTAGTCCAAGTGAGCAGAGATGCTTAAGAACAAAGGATCGTTTGTGCTAAAAAAAATCTCACTAGTCAAAGAATGCTTACAGAACCCTAACTAATGTGGTAAAACACAATGAACATCAATTCTCTCTACTAATCTGCTAACTGTGTGCAGCAGGAGCATGCCAGGAGCACACATCATACCACTGATGGAAGATCCCTGGTTTTGGAATGGCAGGTAGTCACAGTAGCATGGTTCCACAAAAGAAGTGAAGACACTGGTGACCCAACAATTTTACTGCGACCTAACACCACAGCCCTGGCACCAACAATGGCCACTCCTGAGAGACAACAGAGAAATATGCAAGTCAGGGGATTTGAACCAAACATCAGTGCTATACCACAAAAAAAGCAATAAATTATGATCCTGCTACAGAAGGTAGAATTGCGGCAGTATAGCTATAGAACCTTTTGTAGACAACTTTCTTTTCCCACTGGACACACACACATACATTTTCAGCGATGATTATCTGCATCTTGAGAAAATGCACGATGTCTGCGCAACTGTGGTAAGCTCATTGGCATTTTGTAGTAACCTTAAAAAAAAGTTTTCCAAAGAATAGATATGAAGTGTCGTCCTACCAGAGCGCTTGATTAGTTCGAGGCAACCACGTGGTGTACATGGAATGAAAAATCCTTCCAGCTCTCCATGTGCCAGCCGGCCAGCATTTACTTCATGGATGCTGACAAATGAAATCACTCTCTTCAGATAAGATTCCTTGTTCATCTTAGTGTGCGGGTGTACTTAAGTAACAAATAGTGCTTATTGGTAACGTTTCAATACTTTTCAGCTCAGATCACATGTATTTACCCCGTTTCATTACAAAGAGAGAATGGAACTAACGACGAAATCTGGCATGTCGTGTGATTTACTACTTTGGCACAGATATAACAAAGACGTTTCTGAGGGGAGACATTAGCATATCGTAGGCGCAGCACAGAAAGAAAGTTACATAGAAGCCTTTATAAAAATAGTACTGAAGATGGAATCTGGTATGTCACGTGACATTTTGGCATATATGTAACAGAGGCGTTTCTGTGTAGGGACATTAGTATATTTCAGATTCGCCATACCAAAAAATTATACAAAAGCCTTTGTATAATGCCCCATGACTCTGTACGTGAAATGTTAATGTTTTGTAGGGCTAAGTGTGAAACAAACAAACATTCTCACCCGTCAACATCCTTGTCAGGCGAGACAGTGTTAGTTATTTTGTTGGAGTCAATTGGTACATCACAGTCAAGGGGCAGCTGCACTATGATGCCATGAATGTTTGGATTGTCATTGAGTTCTTGCACGCCTTTCACCAGCTGAAACAAACCGTGATTTCAAGTCAGTCAGGGAAGAAGAAAAAAAAAGAGCACTGTATCACATACACTGAGAAGAAGTGATTCATGTTATCAAGTTTTACCTCCTCTTCAGTAATGCTCCTAGGAAATTTGATATGCTGAGATTCCACACCCACTTCCTCGGCAGCCCTCCTTTTCATTCGAATGTAGACATTGGAGTCTTCTCGTCCTCCCACCTATGGAAGTACCAATGCTGATATTTGTAGCCCTAGCCTCATAGGTGAGGACTATTATCACACAATGTAAAGTCCCCAAGGAATAAATATGCCAAAGCAGTACCTGCACTATGGCCAGAACAGGCTTGAATTGCGGATGCTTTTCTTTGAGTTCTTTTACCTCTGCAGCCAACTTCTCTCTGATTTCTCTGAAACAGTGTGCCATATAAGCATAAGGTGCACAACACAAATGGACATACAAAGAAAGGGAATTAATCTATAGGTCGATAATTAGGTGAGGGAAAGGCAGAGCATGATTTAAATGTGTCCATGTGATAAAAGTCTCAGTCGATACACTCTCAAAGAAATCATTGTTCAGGACATGCAGTCCTCCTCGTAAGCTTCAGACAACTTTGAACAGGTGCAGACACCTTCAAATGGCAGGAACAATTCCTTGTGGGCAGACGAAGTGCCCCAGATGATCTACCTGCACATGCCTACTGACACCATTAACATAAAAAAAAGTTAAGGATGCGAGTTGATGATGTAGAAGGCCGAGTGTGTGAGCAATAGCTGAGAAAGTTTATTAAGAAAAGTGCCAGACACATTTTAACGGGTAAACTCGATTGAAGGTTCAGCCCTGCACCCTTACAATGCCTCTGCTCCAAATACTTTGTCTGTGAAGTAGACCTTGGCCAGTCATAAGATAACTGAGCTGCTTGATTCACAGTGCAAAGCATTGCAGACTGGTGCAAACTGGTGCAACATTGCAGACTGGTGCACTGAACACCAAATTCCATATCCCCAAAGTATAGGTTCATGCTTAAAGGGACCGTATTTTTTATTTGGAAAATCCAAAAATGTGACCAAAGACCAAAACGAGGAGACTCAATTGTCTGTCAGAAAATAATTTTGAGCGCTGCTTTGAATGCCAGCAACATCGTATGCAGGTCTGTATGCACTCAGACGAGATCTATTCTGAGGCTGATTGAGGCTGATTTTGCCAGTTTGTTTAATACACTGATATCCAAGTGAGATCATGCGAAGAAAGACAAAGAGAAATAAATTAAGTTAGAAGTTAAGAAGTTATACAGCATGAAGAATGCTTTGCATTCAAAGTTGCATTTCCTCAGCTTGAGAAGAGGTTTGGTTTCAATTCTGAGCCCCTTAGGTTCTTAGTGCTGTTTCAACCTGTAGCTCATGTGTTCAACAATAAAACTACCTTACCCTAAGAGAATAAACTACATATACATATAATATAAAGGTCACAGTCTTATGGGGGAACATGCCAACCACCATTACCATGTACTCCTTCAGATATAGGCAGACAGTGGCTGTCTGAGGCTTATCAGATATTTCTTATCAAGAACTCTTGTAGTGGGGTCAATTCACTTAAAGACACTGTAGAGTTGAGCTTGGAGTCCCCAGAAATGACCGAAGTTAAGGATCTGTTACTGCGAATTAATTTCCGTACTTTGCTGCAAATATTTTATAAATCTACATACTGGTGCAACACGTAAGACCTGGAGTGTCTGGGATTTCTAATTTTGAAATTTGTATGTCACGACGTAATGAACTAGTGCGTCTCTAGCCATAAAAGTGAGGTCTTCAGTAATATTTGTGGCCTCCCTATTCGATCTCTTTCGCGCTCTCCTTTTGTGTTACATGAGGCCGATGTCGTATAATTCAAACCGCCTATCAGTTATTGGGTTATCTACTCGTTTGGCCTTGTATGCTTTGCACATGGAATGACCGGCTCAAAAATGACCTGCAAACAGCAATACAAGCCCCATGTATGTAAAGTGCAAAGTGCAAGACGTGAGAAAAAGCAGCGAAGTGTTCGGCAACAGCAACACGTTTCCGCGAGGATTTCATAAGTGGACGCAACGTCGATTAAGCGAAACTCGTTGCACAGCTTTTTGCAACTAGTCCAATTACTTCTTTATTTGTTATAAATGCACCGCAGTACTTTACACCCCTAGCTACCCACAGAATCGAATTTTATAATTACTAGACAACGCAGCACTCGCGTCTCGTCAAAATCAACAAAAAACACAACTTGAAGAATGTTGAGCTCCAAAACGCAACAGGTGGGTTTCGTTTTCCATAGCTAAAAGCGCACTAACTTACTTGGCAACTTGCTTCCCAGAAAGCACCACCGCTTCGCCAGACATCTTACTGCGCTTCGCTTGACTGTCTGGGACGATAACTGAGGGAAGACACGAAGGGACAACTCGGCGAACCCTCTATCCGAAGTGCGTTTATCAAGTTTTCCGCATACCACCTGAGACGAAAAAGATACAGCAGTAGTCACGTGACCGAAGAACCTCGACTGGAGTGTCTGCCCAGAACTAAGTTCGTAGCCATAATGGTCAACTTGTTCCCTAGCCTCCTCAAATCTCTGCCAACTCTACATCTTAACTATTTGTACATAAATGTCAATACAATAACTCATAAAATATAACATTTCTAACTTCCAGAATACAAGACATTTTCTTCCGTTCTTAAAATAACGTCGGGGCTAATATTTGTCCGGTTTGCCTACAACTGTCATGGCAGCAACTGCCTACCCGTTCCGCGTGCTCACCATACCTCTACTCACCCGTCCCTTCAGGTTTTCATGTAGCCCATGTAGCCGGACGGCCGGCATGGCTTTCGAAACCGAAACAAAGGTGAACTAACGCTTGCTGATAATGTGGGCATTTCGTCAAGTTTTTAATTCTTTTCACTGTAACTAAAGAGAATGCTTTTTCATTCTTTTATATTTTTCTGCAGTCAAAATCTTTGCACGAGCAGTCACAGGAAGGAAAAAAGAAAGATGTGGACAGTGGTAAACACGAAACTCTTTCAACCCTTCCGAGAAACTTCAAGAAAAAAGAATATATATATTACCTTATTGCATTATATAGATTTGCATTTCTGCACAGTCCTGGCATAAAGAAAATTGCTGTAGTCAATATATATGTATCTATAGTCTTTTTCCATCATTAGTAGTTTGTCACGTATCCCCCAGTTCCAAGCTGTGGGAAGGAGCAGTGTCTTTCCTACAATGTATCCCCAAGGGCAAAGACGCAGTACTAATGCTAGTCATCAGATGCACAATATTGCGTCAGATATATTATTTATATTATTATTATTATTAAACTAGTGAGTCGGATTGCTACCTGACATCACGTTTCTCAGTTACCGTTCTATGTCCATTCGTCATGGGTCATAGACGTTATATAGAAAACCTCATAGTTCATCAGATCATAAACGTACCCTACGGCAGGGAAGTTCTAAGGAGGTGTAAGCCTGGATACGTTTACCTAAAATATTGATTCTCGACCTGACCCTCAGTCGGGCAAACCGTTTTTATCTTATCCTGTAGCTTTAACGCCTCCGCAAAGAACCGGAAGATGGCTCTGTGTGGTCAGCTTCTCAAATGTCGCAGTCAGCACCGTCATCCAAGTGAAAAGAAAGGGAAAACTAGTTGGACGTCACTTCCTGAGAAGCCGTTGAGTAGAATAACGTCATGAGCAAGTTATACGAAAGAGCGCAGTGGGGCAAATGGGGAGGATCGCTCCATCGATCGTTGAAGGGGGTCCACGAGGGCAAGGGGGGGACATCCAAGGAGCAACAGTTACCATGGAGGTCGCGAACGGAAAGCAAGACGAGGACGCGCTCGTAGGGCCCATGGCCGGGGCCTACAGGACCCTGCTCGAAGGCGTCGGAGAGGACCCAGAAAGGCAAGGCCTTCGAAAGACCCCGGAAAGAGCAGCCAAGGCGCTCCTTTTCTTCACATCTGGCTATGGGCAGACGTTGAGCGGTGAGTTTTCGCTGGGTTCAGGAAACAATAGGGGAAAGAGTAAAAAAAGAAAAGCTGAAAGGAAATGCAATCAATGTGCACGTGCGTTAATTATTTCTCTCACGCGAAAAGCGTTGTTCGGCAAACTTGTTTTGAAAACGATTCGCCAGAATCTGGGGAATGAAGTCGAATTTTTAACTCGCGACTGTCGATGATTACATCAAAGTGCGCTATTGCTAGCGAAGAAATTAGCGAGGTATTTTCACATAAAAAGAAAAACAGAACTGAGAAAAAAAAAAAAGCGACACACAGTACTTTGACAGTCAATCTTAGTTTCTTGCGTGATTTAGCGAAACTTTTATTTCCCACAGCTAAATATTCACTGTGCAGACGTGCAGACGTCTATAGTCTTGAAAGGCTATAGGCGTGGAAGATGTGATGTGCCATTCATTTCGCTCAGGAAACTTATGTATGAACCATAACCATCTAATTATTTTATGCCCGTAACGTCCGTCCTCTAAAATGGAATGCAGTTAAAGTGAGGTTAATATATGGTACTGTTTCAGACATGACCCCCTTATCTTATCCGAACAAGGTCCACGATTATGCTTTATGAGCCGATGGTCTTCCAACTGTCCTTTGCTCTCTTTCTTTTTTCTTTTCTTTCCATTCTGTTATTTTCCTTCATTAGTGAGGAGGCCAGCTGTGACGTCTTTTATTGCTGGTCTACGTTCTCGTTTTGATTGCGCTGATAATAATTCATGTTTTTGGCACTGCCGTCATCACGAGTACTGCAAACCGAGCAGATTCTGAAAGGATAGTTAATCGCGCTTTGTTTAGTCATGTATCGTTTTCATCAGATCGAATTCCTCGCGCCACAGTTTGTTCCCGACGCGGCGATATCTGGAATCTTCGAGCAATTATCGTCTTGTACGCGGTTCGCAAGTTGACGCGACATTTGACGGGACGTGGTCGTCAAGTTGGCAAGAAACGCAGAACAAGAGCAGGAAGAGGAGTTGAGATGAGTTAAATCTGACTTCTTTCGCGGAGCGAAGGAAGGGCGATTTCTAACTTGAAAGGACTCTATAGAAATCCCACAGAGGAAACGCAAGCGTGGAGAGATCGAGGCGCATGAAAGCAGTCTCTTGCAAGTTTTGTCCTAGACGTACGAGCGATGTTGGCATTGGTATGATATTTCATACACGAAACCTGTAAAAAGTAGTAAATGGTCACAACATGGAACTAGATCGGAGAATATATTTCAGCGAAGGGACAATATTATCAGCAAATCTCTGCCGAAAAAAGGTAGCTCGGGATTAGCTCCAGGGTTTCTCAAAAGTGGAGCACATGAAGAGGATGACATAGGAACGTAAACACATGATCCCAGACGAGATTGAAGCGATTCAATTCGTCCACAGCTCTCTTTCTTTTTTCGGCATCAGAAACTTGAACACAATTGTAATCAATCAAGGTATTTTCACGCACCAGAGCCCAAGGATCACAGAAAAAAAAAAAAAAAAAAAACAGCTGCAAATTGCAAGCGATTTTTATCACCCACCGGATAGGGCTAAGACGTTGATATGTTCTACGTAGTGATGGCGAGGACCTGAATGCAACCAGAGTCGATGGTGGGAACCAATGGAGCAATGGAAATCACGGTCGATAGTGCATATTGGGAAAGGGGTTGCAAAGCTATGGGGAGCACTGTAACTCGCAACCAGTAGACTTTTTATCTTTCTTCCTCTTTTCTTTTTTTGATAGAGAGAAAGGGCCGAGGGGGATGAAAGACGAATATATAATGGCTGAATAAACTATCATATAGTAAAGTAATATTTAGTTGTGTAATATATTGCAGATGTGGTAAAGGACGCCATTTTCTTCGAGGATCACGACGAAATGGTGATTGTCAAGGATATTGAAATGTTCTCACTGTGTGAGCATCATCTGGTGCCCTTTATAGGAAAGGTGGGTGAAAGTCAGAAGAAATAATACAATGGACTGTGCTAAATGCTCTTTTACGCTTCCGCTGCAGGTCGCCATCGGATACCTTCCCCAAAAGAAGGTTCTAGGACTAAGCAAACTGGCTAGGTACGTGTGTGCAGGAACTCAGGTACAATGAAGTTACATAAATCACGTTGTGCAAGAGCGGCTTCCTCTGTTAAGGTATTTTCTTTTCTGTTTTTCATCTCTCTCATAGAATTGTAGAAGTCTACAGCAGGCGGCTTCAAGGTAGCGTCATCCTCTAACCGAAAGGGTTGCAGCGCTCTGACACGTGACATCTTTTTTTCTTTTCTTTTTCTCAGTCCAAGAGCGGCTGACTAAACAGATCGCCACCGCCATCACAGAAGCCATAGATCCTTCTGGCGTAGGCGTTGTCATCCAAGCTACGTGAGTCTGTGCTCTGTTATGGGGCTCTCTGGGAGTAGGGAACCATGGGACCAAGTTTGACCAACCAAGATTGACTTATTCAAAATACCTTGAAGCAGTTATATTCATAAAGGAGGGGGATAATACAAATTATAACAGTTAAAAACATGCAATAAAGTTAATCTAAATCTCATCATCCCACGACCCAGATGCAGTGCAAGCCAACTTCTTCCTCTGCTTTGTTTTCTTTCGTTGTCTCGCCCTCTTTCTGCATTCTGTTTCGAAAGGGCAACTGAAATTCCACTACGACTTTGGCGCTTTCTTTTGTGGTACGTTTACGGCGTTCTATAAGGGGGCGCGGAAAGGAAAACCTTATTCTATGACCTATTGTTTCTGTTAGCCTTCGTTATATCAACAGCATAACATATATCAAACGGCTCGTTCTCGGAAAGTCGAGAATACAAATGTGCTCATCTCCCTCCACCGACAGACACACACCACAACACGCTGAGGGTTGTTGAACACCAAAAAAAGCAGGGGATCGTCAGCGCTGACGGCTTTTCACGACTACCAAGGTACTTTTTACCTTGACATCGCGGCTTCCTCCAGACTGTTATCAGCTTCTTATAGTATGGCGCGTTTATGTTGTTGCAACCAAGAAGGAAAAAACGAAGCAACTTCTCCTCTCTTTCACGATTAGCCAGCATCCACGAGGCGCTCCGTGTTCTGCCACAGTTCTCAGCAAAGCCGGTCCAAGACACAGCCACCATTCTGTTTTAGTAGTGACGTTGTACGCTTTAGCACTGTCTGCTACGGCAAGCCACTATGGCATAAATACCACCTCTGCGACCTCAATAGCGCCGCACTGAGATGGAAGAACGGCGTGTGCTCCTCGCCGACTGTCAGTTCGAGATAACTCTTGTGCAGCGATGATCATATCTTTCACACAACTCGTCACGCTCAAGAATGGAAAATTGTGGGGTCCCCTTGGTTACACTTTTGCCTGTTTCACGTCGTATATTAACTTGTCGTAGAAAAAGAACGCGATAAAGCAGTGTGATTCGACAGCGTTCCACGATAGCGCTTCGTGACGCTCATGGAAATGCCAAGGAGCTTCCTCATGGTGTCACACTGCAAGGCTACCACTCTAGCAGCACAACGTACTGAAAGTCGGGTGCAATAGGGGTGGTTGTCAGGTGTCTTATCTGTCGATCGCTGCCTCTCTTGCGTGCTGCAAGCTACAAAGGCAATCTTGATCAACCCGTCCATCCCTAATGCACCAGACTTTTTGTACATTGTGCTGCTTGGGCGTGCGACGTGTGTGTCTGTCCGCAAGTGGCAACGATGGGGGGTGACGGAGCCTATATGAAGAACATATGTTTCTGACGTCTGATTGCGATTTGGATGGTGCCCAATGCGTGTCCTCATATAGTCAATGTAATTCATATTCTCGAGTTTGTGTGTGTTCAAATTAATGCGTTTTGACCGGACGATAGTGAGGCTCTTCCCCTTCATTACCGTGCGTCACGTATACAGGCAGCAATTTGTTACGCAAATAGGCAGTACTGACCAGGAGGTTAGTGCTCTGTTCATTCCGAAGCGTCGATACTATTCATCTGGAGACAGCCAATTCTTGCCACGTCCACTGAAGACAAATATGTTCTGACCAGTGAAGTGTAATGGCTATCTAAGTGCTGCGAGAAGACGATGCAAGGTCACTCAGTAAAACAGGTTGGTTGTCATAACGTCTCTAGCAGTCCCTTTCACTGCGTAGTGCGCACGTTCGACGGCAACAAATACAGCATGCTGCTCATAAGTGGGCCCATCAATGCCAGAGAGACTATTTTGTCACTAAACTAAGATTTCGATCGAGCAAAATGAAAGGTCACGTTACGCCACCGTTACGAGCTGGCCGAAGAATGAACGAAGTAACGACGCACTCTCTGTTACAGCCATATGTGCATGGTGATGAGAGGCGTGCAGAAGGTGTCCAGTAAGACCATCACCAGCACCATGCTCGGCGTCTTCCGCGAGGATCCCAAGACACGGGAGGAGTTCCTCAAGTTGGTAGTCAAGGATTAATAACACCGCCCCACTCTTTGCCACCCTGCAAGTGTTCCCAAAAGACTTGTGCCCGCGTTCCATTCGAACACACGCCAGGGCGCACGGGCTGAACTACCGGAGCTACCAACTTGCCGACACTACAAAGTGTCGCAGCGGTGTAGCCGAGGAAACTTGTGGACCATGCGTGATGAAAACGAATAAAAAGTGCGAATGGTATTTTTTTCACAAGAAGCGGCCTCCAACTTGTGTTTCGTTCTTATTAGATTAGTTGTTTTCTTTGTTTGTTTCTTGTGTTCGTTACAAAATGTGAGGAAACTTGCGATAAGATGTTTCACGCTAGGAACGATACGTTAGCACTAGGGGATAATTAACGTACTCTCAGCCGTGCAGGCACGCGGAAGACCTTAAGGTTCTTCTTGCACACCAGTCATGGGGCCTTCTGGTCCCTGCAAATAAGGGTGACTCGCAGACGGGCTTGGTCGTTTGACTCCTGGAGTTGACAGCAACGTCTTTTCTGTTCAAAAGTATCTTCAAGTGTACGAAATTAATCGCTTTAAGACGTCGAAACAGTAGTTTCATTTAGAGTGTCTTTCTGAAATAAAACTCTGTTGAAACCGAATCAATGGAAATGAAAAATTTCGTTTGTTAGATGCGTGAATAATTATTTTCACGAGTCACGTAAACATTAGACCAACGAATATAGGTTTACTACAGCGTTATTAAAACCAGAAACTGTACCAATTACTCCGGCGGCTTCATGGCGCATTCGAGCGTAATATGCAACTTTGCAAACATCACGAACTTACCGGTGCTCGGTATATACATAAACTCCCGTTTCCAGATTCATGCGCGCGTCCTACTCGTACAGTGCGAGTCATTGCGACGAAACATCGTCGTTCAGCGAGGAAAGAGAGAAAGTGCGTCACTTCCTCTGAAGCTGTACTTGACGTAACTGTCGTCTGCTACGGCGAAGAAGTAGACACACACAGCGCACCGGTGGACGCAGTGGGGCAAATGGGGAGGACAGCTACGCCGATCGTTGATGGGGGTCCGCGAGGGCAGGAAGGGGACACGAAAGGCGCAACAGTTGCCATGGAGCCTACGAACGATAAGCGGGAGGAGGCCGCGCTCGTGGGGCCCATGGTTGAAGCCTATAGGGCACTCCTCGAAGAGATCGGAGAGGATCCCGAGAGGCAGGGACTGCGAAAGACACCGGAGCGGGCAGCGAAGGCCCTTCTCTTCTTCACTTCTGGCTATGGGCAAGAGCTGAGTGGTGAGTTTTTACCCCGGTTGTAGATGGTGTGGAGTACTGGACTCTGTAGGAAAATATCTCTGTGGGAGCTAAAAAGAGAAGATCAGTAATGAGGGTCTCCTGGGATAGATGTTAAGAAGTAAGGCATCGATACGAATGCTGTTCGAAAAAGAAATATTCTTCATTATGTAGAGCAAGAAAGAAAAAAAAAAAAAGAGGAGGAGGGGAATAGGGGAGGTAGAGCACAAGACACGTATGTGGACGACGATACGCTGTGAAGCACTTGGAGTTCCAGGTCAGATACTCCCGTATAGAAGCCCTTAGACCTCTGGAGGAGGCTCTTGTATTGAATTCTTGAAACGGGGCAGTGAGGCTACAAAGTACGGGTTGTGCTGCACCACTTCAGCAACCGCTGCACGAACATGTTGCAAGATTCAGGATCAGCTACATCT
>JARGYV010102983.1:0-12030 GCA_029532675.1 Ornithodoros moubata | reverse complement strand
TAAAGAACAGCGGTTGTCTTTGTACATTCCTTTCCGTCCTTGTCTTAGGCGCTGTTTTCTACATATGAGAGCGAAGCAATAGAAAAACTGTTGGTTCCCTTCTCCGGTTTCGGTATCCAAGCCTAGTGCTGTTCTGTTGAAGAAATATGAGAGCTTTGTTTACGGGTTGGAACTTTTTCATGGGGATACATGTGTTGCACTCTCTTTTGACGTCAAAAATGTGTATCATTCCCTCCAGGTCAATCTGCTTTTGAACCCAGTACTAGAGTTTTTGGAAGGCCTTCTAGTTTGGTTTCTGTCGATGGCAATACTTTCTGTAACATAATTTTTGCGTCAAATTGGAGATTTACCTAAAATTAACTGATACAAATACTACAAGTCTGGGTGGCTTGACTGGTAGCACATTCGCCTTCCGATCCCAAGGTTGCGCGTTCAATTCCGGCGAGGATACCAGCGATTCGGTGGCAGGGTACGTGTTGCTCAGGCACGCCATCGGCGAGGGGTGTAAATTACTGTGTGCCGTGTGTCGATATAACGAACCCTCAGGTGGGCAAAATTAATCCGCGGACCGACTAATGTGGTGTCGATGATGATCACAGTTGTCTCGCGACGTAAATCAACAAGACATTATTATTATTATTATTGACAGGAAGTAGTGTGTGTTCAGGAGGCAGGAGTTCGCATGGGTTCCGCCATCGCATCTATTTGGTCCGAGATGTCGAGACAACGTTCCCGAACAACAGTTAGAGATTCCCATTGAAATGTTGACCGCTACCACATCTCTTTGTCTGCTTATTTTTACTCTTCAAAGCTTGTGAAAAGATTTGCTGATGACCTCTTATTTGTGTCCGTTGACAATGGCGTTATTCACATTAATAATAATAATAATTTGTGGGTTTACGTCGCGAGACAACTAAGATCATGAGCGGCGCCACAGGGTAGGACTGCACAGTTGTCAGGATGCGATAAAATGTGCTACCCCGGAACTTCTGTTTACAGTGGAACTTTACCTTTTGTCAGTGCACCACCGTACTACTCTACAAAACAAATAAGCTTAATATATTATAACTTCTCACTCAATAACCGTCGCATTTCGAGAGTTGTCATGCTATCAAAAGGGGACAGACGGCCGCTTTTCACGGATATGACGGCCTCGAGTGCTTTACAGCAGTGGTATGGCGATATCCCCGTTGTGCCGCTGCTACGTACTGTCGACCGCGATCCAGTATGCCAACGTGACTGCCCCGTGCCGTTCTTCTTGCACAAATCGAATCGTCGCAGCTCACCGTTGTGCTACACCTGTGCAGTTTCCGCTGCCACTCAGCACGTCCTCCTCCCGTGCTGGAGATAAAATAGACAACGGGAAGCACTCAAACAGCAATTCGCTTGCTTGAACCGGGGCCTGTTTGAGCTGGATTGAGCTTTGGAACGGACCACCGGGCCCTATGGCTCTATGTGCGGGACAGGGCTATTCGTCCGCAACCGGGCTCCTAGTAGAGCTGTAGCCTTATGTCGATAGATTTTCTCGTCGTTATTATTCTTCATGTTCAAACACACTGCAATGACTGCAATGAAGTAGGCTATCGCCTATGACACAGTGAAATACCCCATGGCATCATTATTAAAGTATCTGTTATAGTTGTTGTTACCGATGGTTTATATCAGTACTTAGATTTAAAACTTGCGCTCCACCCGTACTTATGTTGGTAGGTCAAATTCGAAACCCAGTTTTCCAGCCCCTAGTTGTCATTCAAAAAGCGCCAAACTTGGGGCAGTTACCTAAAAAATCGTGCACTCACCGGTGAAATCTGTGTGTGTGTGAGAGAGAGTCCTGAGGAGAGTAGTAAGCAAATTTTGTGTACATATGATATTTGCGATATGAATGGAATACTATACGGCTAACCGACCTTCTCATATCTGTGTTAGGTCAAGAGAAGAATCTCTCTGGTATGCCATGCATACGCACTAATCAATCATCGCTTCTGACGACTGGGCACAGGCGGAAGTTGAAAAATATTCTGTCCTAAACAGTTGCAGGTATCAGTCAGTTCTTCCACACGGGACCTTGGGTACCTATAGCCTCAGCAAAGAGCTGCGTGATTTATTATGGGTCATTTCTTCGCAAATATTTCTTGAATATCCCGAAGCTGAGTGGCATTTGCTGCGAACTAAGGGTAAGCAAAATTCACTTTTTTTTTCTCCCATTTGCCTGAATACGAAATCATTTACCTCGGTACTCTAACGAAAAAAATTGGTCAAATTTTCCCGAATCCGAGAAGTAATTCCGCTTTCAAAACAACAGCAAAATTCCGAAAGGGATTCTGCTTTTTACATCATCAGTGTGTACACTGTAACATCCGATATACGCACCCCCACCTCCCGAAAGACACACTTGTGTGACACACAACGAATAAGGTGACACAATTGGCCATACTCACTCGCTGACGAGACAACGCTCTTAGTCCATAATAATCTCGTTGGCCGACACGCAAGCAATGATGTATGAGGCCGATTGATTGGACAGCTCGGCAATTCTTATTTCGACGCTTCTGTAAGACTGCCAAATCGAGAACGTGGAATGCAAGCTCCTGGTAACGCGTACAACAATATTTTGCTTCGGTTTGGTATTAAGAAGAAAAAATGGAGAGTGTGGCCGCCTTCTCCGGGGTACCGGGAGCTCCAGTATTCATGTGTGCTGTACGATATATACGGTACACAGCGCAGTGAAAACATTTACCTCCACTTAAAAGATGCTGCCGTTATTGTAGAAATCTATTTCAGAGCAGCTTAGTTTTATACAAAAATCCAAATTGTCACCCCGTTTCTAAGTACCCAAGAGGTGCAGTAAGGACTGTATATGATGCCCATGCAGCTCTCAACTAGACTTGTCAGTGCCTCGCATGCCATCGCAGCCCAAGAATGCAGAACGGAATTCGTGCCATGCTTGCACGGCGTTGACACCTCGGCCCTTTCCTCATCGCGTCAAGAGGCTACCCCATAATTGTGCCAGAGGCTGGATGAATTTATTTTACAACGAATGCTCGCTTCGTACTGTGGCGTTGAAGAATATTTACTACATGTGTCGCGTGTGTCTGAAAGATCGTTGATGGAGAGAGCTTAGTTAATTCAAAGCAGGCTGAAGATAAACACACAGCTCAATAAATCTATTTAGTGAACACAGCTTCCTGTTTTCGTGATACTATTTTGGACATCTTCGAGTTTCCTCATCAAAACAGCTAATCTCAGGGCGGCTTCTGGCTTTGTGCAAAAGCGCGCGAGGCTTTCTGTCGGGCACGTTCACCACAGTGAAGCTGCGGGAAAAAGACAGTGCTGTTTCCACTTTTTTTTTCTTTTCCTCATATATCGCGTGAGGTTAGGCTTCAACCGTTGTTGATCTCCTCTTCCAGCAGGTTATTACGCGTCTTTATTGAATATGCACCAGTTTGATTTCCTTTGAGAACGAAAATTGGTCTGTAGTCACAGTGAACCCAGATGTGTGGGGTATCCTCTGAAAAAGCGGAAGGCGTGCGTGATACTTAGGAGTGTCCAGGACATTCGGGTGGCAACTTACAAGGCTTGCAAGCAACACGTATTCGAGTTACACGTACAATTGTACTGACACAGCGTAATCTTTTAGGACAAACGAAGCAAAATCATGCGTGCACACTGTTGTTTTGTCGCACATTTTCACGGGCATCTCAGGACCATCCTGGTAACAGCGAAAGACACGTCCAGAACGTTATGTGCTTGGCGTTGTGTGACGAAGAGTGATTCTAATATGAAGTACCATGTCTGACACATGACCAGGTACGTTTTGCGCTCAGTGCAATATTTTATCAAGTTCATTTACGGTGTCAGCTCATGTCTCCTTTCCTTATACAGGAACAGCAGTTCAAGTCATACGAAAATTTCTGTTCGACTTACTGTGGGAATTTATTCATAACCATAGCGCAAACGAAGTTCAGGCCTCTCAGTAAGTGACAGTGCCCCATTCTGAATAGCATGTCGTAATTACATGCCCGAGATATCAACAGCATCGACAACGGCTCTAAAAGTCCACAGTTGAAATGAACGATAGGCCATTTAGAACAGAGAAAGTATTATGCCCGTGACTTGCGGTCATCCAGTTCCCAGCCATGCAGTGCAGCCAGCATTGTGCAGTTCTGCTTTCTTCAATTATTATTATTATTTTTTTTTTTTGCTTTTGTGTGTGCACAGGAATATGGTGGAGACACTGTGAACAACACAAGTGTGCCTATGTGCTTTGCTGTGTGCGCTTACATGCTTTAGCTGTAATTCTTTAAGGATTAGATGCATTCGCATACCTTTGTTTACATTCTGTTTATTTTTTTTATTATTAATTGGCCTGGTATAGCCGGCCCTTTCCACGAGGTTCAAATCCTCAAATTTGTTTTCAGCAGCAAGAACTACAACAATATTGTTGTGAACGACAGTACCCCTTCTCGTTCTTCTGCCTCTTCTTTTCTGGCAGTGTGCCTTTTCTGAGGCGCAGCCCATTTAAGTGCGGCCCCATGCCTGCGTCTTGGGATGTACTCGTAACACGTCTCTTCCTTTGACTCAGTTTTCACCGAGGCCTTGCGCTAAAAGGATGCTTAAGTGTCACCGCACGTATGACAACATCGTACCGAAGTCTACAGCTGTAGGAGTGCCGACATTAATTTGTAGAGCTCTAGGCGATACACCAAGTAATTTGCCTGATATGTTCCAGTCGAATATGGGATTCCAGATAGGGAACTGCTGTGTATTAGACAAATGTTTGCGTGTGCTACAGTGATCCAACAGGATATCAAGGACTAATGCAAAGTGTCATGAAAAGGGGTGCGCTCACCATTTTTGACGAATGATATCATTCTGATTCCCCGCGCGAATGATATCATTCTGATCAGGGATTGGTTTACGCCGCGTTATGCGGTGAATTTCCGTTTTTAGAGTGAACAATATGAAGACCTAGCGTCTCAGTGAAAAGTCTTAACGCGTATTAGAACGTATGCGCGTAACGACGCTACCAAAAAAAAGTCAAGAAACCATTCGTATTCAGCATTTCAGTGGAAAATAAAGCATGTCGCTTCAGCGTAGCAGAGGTACCAACCGAGCAAAGACACTCGTGACTGCAGCATAACTTTCCCCAGTACATGGCACGGAACTCCACTGAAAGCTCACCCAACATTATTTCGATCCTGGGAGACTTAATTCACGATCTGTTACATATCTTATTCATGAAACTTTTGCGGACAGTCAACTTGAGTGTTACAACCGAAGGTGATTATAGCATGTGAATACACTATCAACTGAAGGCGTTCCACTTTTGGTCTTCAGCCCGAAGAAGCACCAGACAGCACTAAAGCACACTTTCACCAGAATGCGTAGACAAGGAAAGCATGAACCAATCAATCTGGCTAGAAAGTGTTCCAGTAATACTTCAGCTAACCCGTATCAAAATGTGGTGGACACGTAGCAAATTATTGCCACTGACTTCCTAACGATGCTTTCATATAAAAAACAAACAAACAAGAAAAACAGTAATTTGCTTCTCCTACTGCGCTACGTTCATGCGGGAAAGCCAACTTGAAAAAGCAGTGAGTGAAACTAGTGTTTGACGGCTAGTGTAATGTGAAAAAACGTGGATTATTCTAGAGCCATGCGCGGAAGCCACCTGGCAAACAAAGTTGGCCTATAATGTTTGACATGTCTGGCCTTCGCCTTATAGCTGTACCGAAGGTACAAGTATATGTCTGGCATCGTGCGCATGCGCAGTGCGATGGGACGGCATTATGTAACAGCATCGTCAAAGACAGCTTTGTACGTCTCTGCGATCGTTCTCCACAGTGGACAGGCGTCAATTGGGACTGTGTCTTGCCATTGCTGTGCCTCCTCGTTACTTCTCTTCGCATTCAGGCGCCTCCAAATCGGCTCCTAATCAGACCTGACGTGCGTATTATTATAATTGTCTAACGCTGTCTCGGGACTGACGTGACTTGCTCAGTCTCAGTCTCTGGTGAGGGTAGATATCGATCTAAAGGTTGGAATGCATGTCATCATCATGTGCATTGTTTGCGCTATAGTAGGCGCTGTGACTGAGACCAATGGCAACTCCCACGTCTTGATGACAATTGCTATCTTCAGTGTGCTTGTCGTGATCTGTTTGCCATGTTATTGCGGTTCAACAAAAGAAGGGAAAAGTGAAAAGTGCGTCTACCTATTTTTATTTTTTTTTTCCCCTTTCGTAGATTATTTCTTTCGGTCTTTTGAAACGCTTCGAAACGTGATGTCCTGTACGATACTTTCAACTACTCGCAGTAGTCCTCGTCTCCTGTTCGTGCCAGTGTATCAGGCTCTTCTGTCAATCGGAGTTTCATAACCAGAGATATTATACACTTTAAGTGCTTTATATGGCCTATTCGCCTGTCGTCGTCTGCCGCGGAAACACTACACACTGAGGACGGGCTGCTTTCCCTACTCACGCATTCAGTTGTTCTATGGCTGCTTTGCCGTGAAATCCTCCTGGGAAAACATGCGTTGACACAAAGGATATGATACAGGGAACACAGTGTCCCAGTTCAGTCACCGGTAATCAATCACTGGTAACTGCGCACCCTCTTCTCTCGCAAAAGAATCGCATACAACGATAGAGTGAACAGTTGTCATTCTTGGAGTCGATATCTCCCAAAAGTGAAAAGATTAGGTATTTAAATATAAGCAAAATAAGTATCACTATAAAAGTGTAAAAGTAAAAAAAAAAAAACAATGAAGCAGAAACCTAGAAAAGTTGAAGTACACTAATAGATTAGAAGTTGCCTGATTCTGGCCCCGCCTATATTTTCCAAACCACCCTTTCCATGTTTTCTTCAAAGAACAATCCGTCTATTCTTATTGCTTTGTTTAGTTCCTAGGGTCTCGCGCCCAAATTGCTTTCGATCTATTTGCATCGCAATCTCATCGCTTGCTCTCTGCAATCCCTATTGTTTCTGCTCTAAGCACGTAATAATAAAAAAAGAGACACTCAAAATAAACCGGTAAACGGAGCTGGCACAACGGCCGTGTTAATCTTCCACGGCAGACGTTACTTCCGAAATAAATATCGAAAGATCCGCTTTACAGTCTACGGGGATTCATGCAGTCGGAAATGCCCAGAGGTCGAAGTCTTAAATAAAGATGGTCCGTTCTTTAACAGTTCCCTGAAAGAACACAGAACACAGTCATGTTTCCTTCGCTAAGCCCCAGGTACCGACTGCGTGTCCTCCTTTCCTACACGTCTCGGAGAAGATTAAATCCGACTAAACTAAACATAAAACGCCTGTTTGGTCCTGAACCATAGTAAAAAGGTTGGCAATCGAGTTACCTCGTTTATATGTATTTCCTGAAAGGACAGAAGGTACTAGGAGAAGTAATGCGGGCGCAGAGATGGCAAATTCTACATATATTGAATTTAGTTTTGTGTGCATTTAGTTGTAAAAAAATCTTGAGAGATATAGATTCCATCCATATATGTGGTGTCCCGGTCCTATTACAGGATCATAGAGGAGAACTTCAAAGAACAGGGAGGAAGTAATTTTAAGACACAGGACATATGTCCTGGTAACGTGAACAACTTGTAAGATACTGTCGATATTAACGTCATCTGCTTTTCGCTAAGTCTTCTTAACAGCCCCTCGTGTACAGAGAAATACGGAGACACGGATGTGTGTAACTGTTAGTTCTATTATTATAGGTGCTATAGAGCTGGCACATCTGATATCACAGGGCCGATGGACGACGTGTCATGGCCAATAAAGCGGAGGTAACCGTATGTTCTGAGAGCTTCTTGAAAAGAGTTCGGTGGAATCGGAGCGGAAGCAGCGAACGTGGGCCTTGTGGTATGCGTAGTACGCGATCCCAGTGTGCTACAGCTTCTTGTGTCTATGAATACCTTCTTTTTTTGCTTGCTTCAAACGCGACGAGACTGCGGCTGTACAGGAGGAAGGTGGTGAAGGGTGTTGTGTGAGGGGTATGTGGTATTGAAACAGATCCTTGGCAAACTGCTCCCTAACGTCGGCTTAAAGCAGTGGTTGCAAGCACCAAGATGCAGTTTCCATTTGGGCACCCTGGCGTTCGCGGCAGTAAGTGTAACACCGGAAGTTGCCATGTCCTTATCTCATTTGACTATGCTTCAACGCACTTGTGAATAACGCAGCCTCTCATTCCCATGAGGTCGTTATGCATCAGTGCCCATTACTCCCCTTCACGCAGTTCAGCACACTCCAGTAGAAAACGGGATGTTCAGGATTCACAGGCTTATCTTGCCAGTAAATCGTGCTCCTACCAGTGAGGCAAACAAGGCTCACCGACCGGCAGAATGCAAACACTCTTCTGAAAGCCTCTTTTGGGCCGACTTTTGGTATGTATACAGTTAGAGGGAAGCCCAAGGCAACAGAATGATAGTTAAGCTTAGTGAGAGCAGGGAACTGTGGCCACGCGAGATATTTGGGAGACAAATTATCCTACTAACGGTACGCTAGAGTTGGCGTCGATAAGGATTTGCACGCTGTTGGGGAACCAAATTAATGGCGGGATAGAACCCGATCGCTCTGGTTGGGCATTGTTTACTGCTACCCTCAGCGGCACTCAAGGGGTGCACCATGCCGCCAAGTAGGCAGGCAGACCGCACCCGCTTCCTCTACAACAAATTCTTCTTCTCTTCTTCTTCTTCTCAGCGGCACGTGAGCGTGGAAAGGTGGAAAAGGTCGCGTAGAATACTACTGACAGATACATACTTACGAATGTTTCTTTTTCTCTTTTTTTTTTGCGTTCCTACCAGTTTACCACGTTATCTTCCGCGAAGAATGTTAAATACCGTGTGCCGTATGTTGAGATACCGGCGCACGTTAAAGAATGGCGCCGCTCATGATCACAGTTGTCTCGCGACGTGAAATAACCAATTATTGTTGTCGTTACTGTCCTAACAAGGTATAATAAATGAAATGAAATCAAACGAGAAATCATGTTACTCTGCACGCTATGTCAACCGCAACGAAAAGCCTTCGGAACGCAGCGTGCTAAAGTGAGTGGGGCTCACTTTAGCACCACTTAGCTTTGGGAACCACTCAGCCTCGCAGCAATACTCGGACCTAGCCAGCAGCAATTACATCACCGTACCATACTGTTCCTGACGTTCCTGCGGTTCTAGAGTTTTTGAGCAGTTGTCGTTGCTTGTCTTGTTCCTACTGCCCAGAGTTCAGGCTTTTTTCATCATGGATCTTACCCTCCAGCTCTCCTGCATCTATGCCATTCTATCTGTTCCTGACAAGTGCAGGACTAATTAATCGCCTGTTGGGTGTGCTCATACGCCTCATGTGTGATATTCATTACGCACATTGAAGTAGCCGGAGACAGCGAGCCCTCCCAGTCACACTTCGCTTATCTCCCTGCCTCTATGTTTCATAATCACGCCCCATTCTACAGACCTGTTGCCTGAGGTAGTCTGCAGCGTCCATAGTGATGAATCACCTCACTTCATCATCAGCACTTAACTTTTTTTTCTTTTTTGAATAATAGATGCACTCTTGCGATAAATGTGGCCGATCCATATTTTTTTTTCATTATTGTTTTTGTTTCAAAGTTTACAGATTTGTCACACTGTTATTTGTGTGTATCTCGACATTATCATTTTGACCGGTTTTCGGCCCAGATATAATAGCGTGATGATTATCGGCGGCATAGCACACAAATTCTATTGTAATCACCACTCTAAAGATTTCTGCTCTTTTAGGAGGGGCAGGGTATATGCAGCGAACCACTGTTCGTTTTTTCCAGGGTTTTCTCTAAACGGTTCAAGGTGCGTGTCGGAACAGCTCCCTATGGCGTTCACCCAGGATGCGATGCCACGTAGGAAACCTGTCACCAACTCGACAGGCAAAACGCTCTGTACTGAGGATACATCACCACCAGCTCAAGAAACGATGAAATAGTTTAAAAATTATGAGCTATCACCGAGCAATAGGAAGAAACAAGGTAAGGAGAAAAATCAGTGTGTAATAAGTCACCAAATTATAAAACACTTTACCTAAGCGAAGCTACGGTCTACTAAAAGTTCGAGCAAAGTGCGAGCGAAATTGACGAAGTGCGTACGAGTTTCATGGCTTCTACCCTTCTTTCTGCTTCTGCACACTGTACTGCACACATAATGACTTACTATTGGATGCTTACAGAATTTTTATTCTCAGCTTTTTGTGAGTATTAATGGGTTTACGCCAAAAGTTGAGCGTTATGGCTGTAGATAGAGCGTACGCACACAGTATTAACTACACTTCACTTTCTTCTTCTGCATTTTCCTTTCTGGTCATTAGCCAGGACCACAGCAAACATTTTCTTTTTTTTTTTCGTCGTTCACAACACATCCTTTCCTTGGATATCATTCCAGCTTCAAGGAAAAAAGAACGTGAAATAAAAAGGAGAAGAGTTGCGTTGAGAATCAATACCAGCATCACTTTCATCATCGGCGCGTTATTAGACCAACACGCTTCTGACAAGCGCAGGTGTTCACTGAAGCCGTGCGCAGGAGGAAGTATTACGACCCGCCAGATAAGACAGACAAAGAAGGAGAGAGAGAAAAAAGTACTTAAAAAACACAAAACAGTACAATGCGCGCCTCACAGTTCAGATCGGGAAGGTAAGGCGCGCTAATTAATAGTTCACAGGTAATCGAATACCTGGATACAAAAACAATGCCAGCACTTCAGTACCAGCCTATTTGATTTCATCGCTGACAAACACTGCGAACGCTTGAGGCGACCTTACGCTGTGTCCGTTTCGCTTTCTTTTTTCTTCGTTACGTTGCCCTATTTATCTTCCGTTTTCGCACTCTTGCTGGCAGTATTTTATGAAAGTCTATTCACTGCTTATCGACTTGTGAAGACCGCAGATTCATGTTGGTAATCGAGGTGTCTTTCATGTAGGCCTTTTGCCTGCGAAGAAACAGAGAAACTTGTCGCGAGACGAAGCACGTTCGAAATATCTGTTCAGCCCTGTAACGGCTGTAATTTCTTTGCTTGCCCTTCAGGTCAAAAGCGGGAACGGCTTCCAGAAGGGCACAACATAGAGCAGCGTCTAGACATGTTGGGAAAAGTAATTCACGTTTTATTGCAGGAGAGGTTTCGAACGTTCCTTTCTTCCAGCTCGTTTGATCTATTTCATTGTTGAGTTTGGTGTTAGATGATAACGCAGAAAAGGAAGCTAAAAAGGAATTGTGAATAACGTTTAGGGATACAAAAATGGCGAATGATCGGCCAGATGAAGTAGCGGAGTTGGTAGTTTCCACCAACTCCTACAACTTCAAGTTTTATGATTACGCAATTCATGTACGCTATTTTTTGCTCAGGTTTCATTTTTCTTTTGCTATGCAAAATATCCGAACCAGCTTAGAGCAAGTACATAACAATGAAGCATGAAGTAAAGTCGTTAGAAACCTTACAATGGAGTTCATATACACGAAATTGTCGTGCAGCTGGCACGCATAGATAAAATGTAGGAAGCAGGTATTACCGTTGTCATAATTTAGCTTCACTCAGTCAGCTTACATTTTGTTTAGATACTTGCCGAGGGACTCATAAATCGTGACGAGAGCGCAGAAACAAGCTGCAACATTGTTAGCTATTGTCCTCCCCTCAGGATGTTCTTTAGCACACTGGGCAATTTAACAGTAGAGTGCTTAACAATGCAATAGTGGCGACACTAAATATTGTCAGGAATAATGACCTCATCAACTTTTACTTAACTACAACAGCCATGTTTGCTGACAAGTCTTCACACCAGCTGTCAGGCCATACACCCAATGGCAAAGAACGTCAATGGTGATCACATTCTGCAGCGTTTCAACGCTGAATTTGAACGATTTGTCTGCATTATCTCAAAAATGCTACGATGTGAAGGAGAGACAAGGCGCAGGCTAGCCGAAGCGAAAATTTGTCTGTATCGCGCCTATCTTACCCGTGTCCCAAGTCGATTTGTTCCATCATTCTTCTACAAGTTCGAAAC
>JARGYV010102960.1:0-20781 GCA_029532675.1 Ornithodoros moubata | reverse complement strand
TACCAGCAGCTTGACCGCAAGCAATGGCGTGAAAATTTGCATGCGAAACGAACAGTTCTTTCCAAATATGATTTTACGAGAAGTTTACAAAAGAAGAAAAAGAGGGGTACTGTGGGAATGTGTCATGCCTGAAAACTGATTTGGAGTCTGGGGACGAAGTATTTGCCGTCATCTGTTACGCGATAATCTGTGTCATCTCAGGCTCGGTGCCTGTCTTCAAAAAGAAATGCCCTCAACGTAATGCAGAAGAGTAGACCACACTCACCATGCCTCCGTGCCATCTCCGTCGCAATACGGACGTGTGTAGGAGTAGCATCTTTCAGCAACTGCACTTGCTTCCTTCCGAGACGTCTCCTTTGCAGAAACACTCGAAGATGTTGCCTCAGAGCGCTGTATCTCTAGCACAACGCTACGATAGCTCGTTGGTGACACTCCACAAGCTCCGTACGCTATTGGTAGTGAGCGGCGCCATAGTCAGATAAGTCCATACCCGCTTCTCTACCGGCCGTTATCTAAAATAAAGCAGAGACACCCTTTGCCGCTGTTGGTCGCTAGTTCTAGTGGGTGTGGGATACTTTGTTGTGTCATGGGCGCCGACAGCGGTGAGAAGTCACGGCTCGTACATCGTCGTCCTTCGAACTCTTACGGTGCTATCAAGAGTGACCCGGACGCATCCAAGTCATCGCCGGGGTAAGGACTTCTCATGTGATCGTCTTGTCTGGACGTCGATTCTGTATTAATGCATATCAGCTCGATTGGTAAAGTGGGACACCACCTGGACAGGTTTAGACTTGTGGAAGGTGGTTGGCTTTTTGTGAATCTGTATTACCTACAATATTCGGTACAGTGTCTGGCTGAAAGAGGGTGTTTGCTGTTGCGTGAAGCGAACGACGGTATATTCCAGCATGTAGCGTGGCGCAAGAATTTGACGCTGTCCGGTTTTGCTGTATATATCTATGTACATAACGTACAGGTATCTGAAAGCGGAGTGAGTTTACTGAGGAACAAGCATGAGCGGTTGTTTCTGGGCTGGACAGGCGTCCCTCCTGAGCTGTCTAGGTTGGAAGAGTTTCCCCTTCCACGCTTCGGCAAAACGCGTTGGGTCATAGTAGTGGCGAGAGGTGGCACTTGAGGAGACGGCTGTGTTACATGTATAAATTTTCACTGTTTCTTTTTTCACGCCTCACGGCGCGTAACGGCGTACGCACTTGATGCACGGACGTGGTGGTCCCCATGACACGAGTTATTCTCCTCGTGTTTTATCTTTCATTGTTCTAACGTCCATTGTTTCCAGTCAGCGTATTGTTAAGAAGGATTTCCTTTGTATAGTTAGAGATGTTTATCTCGAAAAGAGGGTGTCTAACTAGCACCATCTTTTCTGTGGAAAGCATTCCGAAGTGATAACGTCAACTGCACTTCGAGTCCGGCGTCGTCTGCATTGGCGCAGATTCTAGCAGTAATAAAACAAATGATTTTGCGAGACTTTTGCAGTTCTGATACGGTATAGAACAATATTCTTTTGTTTATTTAGTTCACTCCTCGTTTTTCCCCTTTCTTTTTCATTTTGTGCAGAGGATGACTTAGGGTGCGTAGCTTTGTTTTTAAGCTGTTTCACGTGTCTCTATGCTACAGAGCTGTACTCTGAACTCTGCGACAGCTGTGAATCAACGCAGCGGGAACTGTCGGCAAACAAGGGAGGTCGAAGTTTGTATGATACATGGTGATTCATGCCACTATGCCCGCACGGTCATGATTCGCGGGTATCTGCTTGCAAGAAAGTCTTCAAATGGTTACGATTAGTGAAAGCGACAGACTGCTGCTTTCTTTTCTTCTTTTTTTAGGCTTTCTCCATTGATACGGTCACTGAACCTCTGGACAGATTTTAACCTAGGTTATTACAGAAATGAAAGGCAAATAGAAGTTTCCACGATGCTCGCGAGCGAGTGTGTACTCATAGCGATTAGATTGTCGGTACCTCCTCTTTCCCATACTGTTGGTGACCCCCACTAGTGGAGCGGCTACAAACTTTGAATCTCGCTTGCACAGTGCGCTCTCAATTGTCACGTGCATGAACCACGTGAGAGAGCGATGCGTAAAGTGTACATGAGTGCACATCGTGAGGCACAAGTTGGTATCTTTGCGTTGCAGGGCTCGAATTGGGGGCAGAAAATGGTGGGAATATGTCACGTTTTATGTGCTGACGTCTTCTAGAATCTTTCTGGTGCCATTCAACATGCTCGTGCTTTTTTTCCTTTCGTAATTTCTTGCAAATGCAGACGACAGCTGTGCATGAAGGCAACTAATGGACTTTTTCTTTCTCTTGCAGCACGCACTTCACGAAGAGGGACTGCATCATTGTACTAGTGGTACTAGCCATTGCTGTCACTGCAATCGTAGTTACACTCTCTCTTGGCCTTCCGGTCATCAATGATAAACGCGCACAGTACTTTAACATCACTTTCTCTGCGTCAGCATCGCCTCTGAGGCTGTTCCAGAGGTCAGCCGTCATTGCAGATGCTGAGCCCTGTGCTCCTATTGGCAGGTGAGCAGAATATGAAATTCTAGGGACATCCTGTGTCCCACGTGTAATCTAAGTATAGTGTTCTAGACATTATAATCGATTATGAGAGATGAAGTTTGCATGGGCTCGTGCAATAGAAGCCACAAAAGTTGTCCGTACATTATCGATGCTACTAGTCAAAATTAACATTGTCTGTACTGTAAATAGGGAGGTTTTACTTTATTATCTCAGTGCACTTTTCTTTCTTTTGCTTCCAGCAATATCCTTCAAACTGGAGGGTCAGCTGTGGATGCAGCCATTGCAATGCTGTTCTGCGATGGTGCCGTTAACCCCCAGAGCATGGGCATTGGTGGGGGCCTCTTCATAGCTATTTACATTAAGTAAGCCGCATCAACATGTCTCAGTCATAAACACAGTTGTGGTGGTAATTTCTGAAAAGACATTGCATTTTCATGAATTGCTGTGCCTTGTGGTCTCCTACCCAATCTTTCTTACGTATCTTTTCAAGCTCCCAGTGAGGTAGCTGCGACTGGTGTAAGCAAATACCTTTAGTTTCCAATAGTTAGTTTCAGCTTCTGTTAAGATTACCTAATGTAGCAAGAATGACAATTGCATGCTCGCACACACAGATGAAGCTTTTCTGTTTGAACATACAAGGCAGCTGACTCAAAATACACTTTTCAATGCTGGTACCGGTCAGCTGAGCACTATTTAAACTTAAAGCTAGAAGAATGAGCAAACATTTTGTACTTCCTCCCCTTTTGTTCTGCACATTAATTTGCATTGATATATATATGTAGTATCATATTAAGTTCTTAATATTTGAATATTTGCAGTGGGTCAGACACTGTGGAGATTATAGATGGACGTGAAGTCGCTCCTCTGGAGTCCAGTGCAGAAATGTTTGTGGGCAACAGCACACTGCTTCATTCAGGTACTGCACTTTTTTTTTTTAATTGCTTTTCCCAGGTTAGTTCTTGAAGTCCTAATTCATGTTGTGTTGCAAAGCAACTTCTCTATTAGTGTCTGTTTTTAACAGTGATTGTCTATTTAATATACAAATTTAGTTGTTTGTATTCAAATGAACTGCACAAAACACAAGCCGTATCATACATTGCATATCTTACGCTTTGCTACAGATATCAGCACTGTCCAACAAATGTCCAGAGTTCTTGCAAAAGCTGCTAAGCACTTGTGCTTCACTTTACAGGGCCACTGTCAGTTGCAGTCCCTGGGGAATTAAAGGCATACTGGGTAGCCCACCAGAAATATGGGAAGTTAAACTGGTCTTCTCTTGTGGAGCCTACTGTTCAGCTGTGTCGTAATGGCTTCCCAGTTGGTTATCACCTAGCTGCTTCCCTAAGTGATTCGAGACAGGAAGTGCTCAGTGAACCTACGCTTCGGTAAGATTCACTTTGTGCTATAAAATTTCTCAGGCATTTGCCTCACGCAATCAGGGTTTACAGATCACTTCCAAAATATTATAGTTATTCCTAAATACTTAGGAGCCACAGACTCCGCGGCATACTTGTGTGCCGTACACTGCTCACTGATAAAATTATTGTCAGCATGTTCTTTGCGATTGCTTGGAGCTAATAAGCTGCTAAAAATATATTGTTGTGGGAGGTGAAATATGCCATTTTTCACATATTACGAAGTGGAATATTTGTAGTCACATACAGAGAAATAGCACCACAACTCAGGCAGGTGCACAATCATGCAGAACGTGAAAATTTCTAATAACTGATTATGTGTTACAAAATGTGTCTATTAGGGACAGAAGTGTGCAGAGATTTTCTCAGTGTCTGCTGCACGTTCCTCTATGGAGCTGCTGTGCCATCCCAAGCATAAAGTTTCAATTTCTTAAAAAATAAAGTACACTTATAACTGGGGAAATACAGCATGTAACTTATCTCCTATTAAATATTTGTTGACATGATTTTGTCTCTTTCTCAGAGAGCTCTTCTTTAATAACAACACTCAAGACATTTACAAAGAAGGGGAATACATGCGACGACCGACTTTGGCTGATACGCTTGAGGAGATTTCGAAAAAGGGAGCTGACGAGTTCTACGAAGGAGAAACAGGTCGAAAGTTTGTTCAAGACGTAAGAAGCCTAGGTGAGCCACACACGTGAAATGCCTCTGCCCAGACATGTAGTCCTATTTTATATCTGTGGTTCTGTAAGGGCATCTACCCATAGGATGGGACTTCACTAATGCCCTCAACAAATGAACTTTTTGCTATCTGCATCTGCTATGATCATGCACTTTATTGCTCATGACTGACCCACGAGTTTTCTTGCACATATGTACAACACCAGTATGTCTCGAAAGGGCTCAAACTGGCTTCCTAAAATTGTTTTTCTCACTGGTTATTCTCACATATATTTTAAAAAGACTGCACAAGCAAAATTTGGTGCAAATTTTAAGAGAGAGACGAGCAGTTAGGATAGTAAAGTGTTCACGATATAGCGTTCAAAACAGTGAACGAGCCGAGCTTTTCTTTTGAACGGATGGAGGAGATTGCATTGCTGTGATTTGAACTAACAGCCTCTTTTATCGTATGTTTGTTGTTTGGAGCTACTGTTACACCAAACTGTTTTTTTTTGTCTGAGTCACACACATCCGACTTGCTACGGCCCATTTGTTAGTGTCTGGGAGTGATCCATTTACATTCCATCTATGCAGCTTTATTTAATGTGGTAACCTCAGATATTTTTTTAAGTTCTTTAATTGTTTCAGGTGGTCTAATCTCTGAAAAGGATTTGGAAGTGTACGAGGTCAAAGTGAAAACTGCAACCCAGTCTACCCTTTCTGATGGCCTGAGGCTTTATAGTGTACCGCCTCCAGGAAGCGGGCCGGTCCTCTCTCTGGCTCTCAACATCATGGGTGGCTACAATTACAGCAGCACCAGCCAAAATCTTAGCGTCGACGACACGGTACTCATGTACCACCGATTTGTGGAGGCTCTCAAATTTTCCTTTGCAAAGCGCAGCTACCTCGGCGATGAGGACTTTGTCAACGTTTCAAGTGTAAGATGGAGTCTTTCTTCTCAGTCTTTCCTTCAGTGTGACAGTGGGAAAACAAGTTCTCTGTGGTAGTTACATCTATTTTTCTCGCTCCACACAGCATGTTGCACAAATGTTGTCCAAGCAGTATGCGGACTCTATTCGGGAGACCAAGATTTCTGACACGGAGACACATGAGCCAGAGTACTATGGTCCAGATGGGTTGAATGCTGAAGACAAGGGAACAGCTCATGTATCAGTGCTGGCACCAAATGGGGATGCAGTCTCTGCAACAAGCACTGTAAACGCATAGTAGGTACTACTTACTAGATGTACCACCTGGTGCCCACAACTGCTATCAGGCTTGACATTTATGTCTTCGCCACTATTCTTGTGTTCGTAAAGTGAAGACAACTTTTAATGGGAGCCTGCAAATTGCTGTTGTTCAGTGTTCATAAGCTTTGCTTTGGAAAAAGATGGATGCTTCTGAGCCTCATAAATGGCAAGAACGGAGAAGCCCAGACCAAGCTCACATTCATCACTTTCTGTTTGCAGCTTCGGTGCAATGCTAAGGTCTACATCTACAGGGATTGTTTTGAATAACGGCATGGATGATTTCTCCGTTGAAAATGCAACAAATCGTTTTGGCGTTCATTGGTCTCCGTCCAACCTGATTGCGCCGGGAAAGAGACCCATGTCGTCCATGTGCCCTTCAATCGTACTTGATGCTAAAGGTCAAGTAAGAAATGTGTACGGTGGCGCCGGTGGCACCAGGATCACGTCGGGTGCGGCTCTTGTAAGTTCTTTCTCTTTCTGTTTCTGCTTTGAATACACTACAAGAATGTTTGCTTCCTTCTCAGATATTGTTGCGCAACCTGTATCTGAAGGAAAGTATAAAGCAAGCAATTGATGGACTCCGTCTGCACCACCAGCTCTACCCTAACGAAATTTACTATGAGAAGGGCTTCCCTCAGGTTGGTATTTTGTTGCCAGACACAATCTTCCCACCATCTTCTTTCCATTTGTGTCTTTGCAGGTGCTGCTAGATTCTCTACAGGACATTGGTCATAAACTCAAGGAAGAGGTGGAGTTTTCGTCTTTCCAGGGCATCGTACGGTTAGCAGACGGCACGATTGCCGCGAACATGGACGACAGGAAACGGGGAAGTGTGGAAGGGTTCTAAAATATTTTAACAAGGTGTAGCAGCAGCGGTCTGTTTCTCGCATGAAAGCATGAGATGGAAGAACGTCATAGGGACACCCTTTGTATATTTTCTATCACTACATATCGCGGAAAGTCTTATTAAATTATTTTTAACCTATCTCGATCGCAGCACTGCTTGCAGACTTGTGTTAAATGCTAGTTGTTCAAAAGTACTGGTACATGTATCTGTTCATATGGAGTTTTCATGATTCTCGTATGTTATATACCATTTTACTTCTGTATGCATCAGCCAGAGAGGATTCTCCCGTATGCTTGTTTTCATGTTTCTTCCTCCTTTGTGAGGCATTTGACACCATAGTCACGGGGATGGAAACAGGTTTCGTACGCTGTTGGACGGTACGCTGTGTCATCTGTCCCGTGTATTTTTCATGTTCGTCTATGAGGCTTCCGTACAACCATCATGCTGTTCCCATCCTTTACTTTTTAACCGCACTTTTTATCTGTACTTTTTAGTTGTTGGACGGGAAAATTATCTAGATTTGTGCAGTGGTGGACATAATGCAGTCAGCCTCAGCTGAATTCAGTATTAATCTGTTTTTAGTTTTAGCAGTGGCAACAGATTCAGCAAAATCCTGATCCCGACAACAGAGGCTACATAAAGCCGCGATCCATCCTTGCTTTTACTACCTTAGACATTCTGCCAGAGCTCCTGTAACTGATTACTGGGGAGCAAAGGTAGTTGCCAACTCAAGGTAACACTAGCGTGTATTGAAACAGAAATCGGGAGGGACAAGGGGGAATGCGTTTTTCGCCTTTTTTGGGAAATGAGTGTTGGGAAAGCCCCCGCACTCCCTGCAACACCACGCCTTCTCGTTTTGCGTTCAACCAAAAGGCCACTTTTAATGTTCTGTTGAACTCCACCGAAAGTACGTATGAGCAGCGGAAAGACCCGACCTGGGCTCCTTCAATGCCATCCACTGAAGCGTGCACCGGACTTTGTGACAGTGTTTAAAACTGGTGCCGGGTGACAAGAAAACCAAGGGCTGTGGTGGAACTGAGTTTCGCCTGCGAGGTAGTTGAGCATTGCCTGTTCCCAAGGTCCCCGTTAGGTCGCCAGGGCGAGGTTGGTGTTTGCTCACCCGTGGCAATACCTCTGTAGCAATACTGTGTCATCTCCCACCGTAGGAAGACTCCCCCCCCTTTTTTTTTTTTTTTTTTTTNCCCTTTTTTTTTTCTTCGTTTACATCGTTTACATCGTTTACATCGTTTACATCGTTTGTCTACCCACGCAGTGGTAACGTGTCAGACCTCTGTGCTCGAGTTTCTTCTCACATTCATTATATCTAATTTAAGTTTCTATGTGAGCACAGAACCTAATTTTTTATGTGCATGTTTCTTCACTCTTTCTGCATATGCACGTGTGTGGGTGCACACCACCAGAGGCATAGTACAACAATTTGTGCTATATCTAAACATGCTATATAGATGCACACGAGCCCGCACCAGCAGAACGGAAAGTTGTCGGGAGGTGCCAGAGACAGAGGTGCGCTTGCAGGTCGCGATGTCGTCGCAGCCTTGACGTCACAAAACGACTGTTCCGGTTCCTGCCTAATTGTCTCTCCGTATGGCTATGGCGCCTTGTGTTGTGCGTCAATTTGTATACGATGCTGTTGCTTTAGCGAAGTGTCTAAAGCCTGCTAAACTGACGGATCTGTCGGATCTCTGTAAGTATGTATACGTCCGCGATTGCAGCGCTTCGGTGAATGTTATCAGCTCTAAGGCTGTGTCTTACCTGAAATATTCGTTGTTAGAGTCAACTTTGTGCACACATTTGTCAACGGGTTACTGCTTTCGAAAGGAACGTTGTATGAACATCTACATCTCATTTCATCGAGAAAAATCTGTTGATATCTCTCGATACGGGTGTTGAGCGATTTCCGTGTTCGGAATGCGGTCTCTAGCCTTCGGCGCTGAATTTTCGGGTCTCTTAACGACTTTAATGCTGTGGTCATCGAGCCAGTTATTTTACTATAAGCTTACTTAGCTCTCATACAGTTTTTGCTTATGAACCTTTCTTGTGTCACTTCTTAAAACGAAAACGCGGTCTTTTTGCTCGTAACACTTTCGTACCTCTCACGGTAAGCACCCTCCCTTTCAGGATTATGGAGCAACGTAAGCTCACAGATCCCCTGTTAAAGATGACACCAGTCGTTATCTTACGGAGGCTGCCCACAGGCGTGAATGGTACTACTAGCTGGCGCAGAATAGCCACTGAACGTCAGCCAGCCCAAAGCAGTTGCACGGGCGTTCCGATGTCTCTTCCCTTCTACCGACGCAGGCTGCAGTCGTCAGCGGCTGCCCCACAGCTGCATGAGGAACATATGAACGTTACAGAAAAGCCACAAAGGATTACACGACGAACAAAAAGAAGATCACATTCATTACCAACAAAGAAACTTCGCAAGAAATATGACATCACGACTGCTACTACACAGGGCAGCAGAAGTGACACAGGTACCTGTGGAAACGCCCAAAACTCAAACAACGAAGAGTCGAGTCTTTGTGATACGGTACTAGAAGAAAATTACAATTTCGAGAATACTGACAGTGAAGAAACATCTTCCACATATGAATGGTCTGCATCCTCTGTAGTCTCATCAGAGCCCATGGGACAGAGTGCGTGGACACCTGTGACTAGCTCAGACACGGAGATTGATGACAACGCGACGTACGCCACGTCGCTGTCGCACGATTCAAGTGACACAATAACTGTGGCAGTACCAGGTGAACTACTAACAGATGTGGATACTGACACGGATGTTGAATCAAAAACCACAAGTGTATGTGAAGATGTCAGTCAGTGTGCTTTGCAAGAAAGTTCCCAAGGCACAGTAGTGATTGACTGTGAAAAACAGGGTGTTGCAGTGGAGGGGCAGTGTTCACGAGCTGCTGATATTGAAGAAAAGCGTGCTGTTCCAGATGAGGAAGGCACGCAGACCAGTAGCATTGCAGGCGGCTCTTCTGCAGGTGCAGATAATGAGTGTGTTCATAAAGAGAGTGAATGTGTAGGTGACACGATAACAAAACACTCTGACATTTGTGTAACTTTAGCATCTCTAGAGTCAGCCTCAACAGCACCTCGAACAGCAAGCAGGGAACAGATATCTGCACAGGATGAAATTGATGCATTTACAGCGGACATCATTGAGACCATGTTAGACGTTCATGTGAACTCTCTTCCCACCTTTGTCGAGGAGTACTTTAACCATTTAAAGGCTTGTCTCGAAGTCTTGATCTCAATGCAAGACGCCGATAAGGACATGTACTCGAGGTTGCTTCGCTGGAAGAGAGATTCTCTGAGGCGGATCTTCCAGCTCCTTAAACAGTTGCGTGGTATCGTAGACTACTCTTCGTTGGATGGCATCCTAATGCTCGAGAGACAGTATTCAAACTTCTTGTCCCTGGTCGGTGCGTGTGCCACAGGAAAGCAAGCGCACGTGAATGATTCCCCGCCAGTCTTCACCACTGTGGATGTGCAAGGGTCTGGTGCAGTGTAAGTTTCTTTTGAGGGGCTTGTTTGAGAAAGTGTGCAAGGTTGCAATCAAGGTGCTGGGTAAGATAACAAATTAACTGCCGTATACTAACAGGCATTCTGAGCTTAAAGATACAGCAGGTGTGCCGTGATAGATCATGTACCATGTTTTTCATGTGTACACCACTTAAGAGGAAGCGTAATCATGTCTTTAGTTTAGACAAAAGACTCTGTCATCTAACTTATCCATCAAATCCTTGTATCACACACACACAGACACACACTTTCTTTTTCAGGCTCTGCTATTCACAAAATTTTTGCCTTCGAGCAATATAGCACCCATGCTGTACCCATTTGTGAAAAGAAGTCTTCTACTATGTTTTTGGGATGTAGCTTTTAACCTGTGCAGCACTCCATGAAAGAGCGGAACTCTGGGAACTGCTAGCGCGAATTGTGAACTGATTTAGTACCTTAACATTAATTAACCGTTAGTGATAACCTGCGCCATTCAGTCTCCCGACCTGTACCGACATTGTTGTTGCCTTTTGGTTGCAATTTCAACCTTTACCTTTTATGTGCTCCTGCAGGTCAGACAGCCACCAAGCAAAGAGTACTGAATGTCAAGCTGCAGTCCCTTCGTCTGCCACATGTTCCACTTCAGCACAGCCACAGTGTATTACCTCACCTCTGGCAAATGCGAGTAGATATAACCAGTCATCCTTTCCCCCGTGCTCTTCCCCATATTTAGAAGCATCAAGGCAGACTGTAGTGCCATCTAGTAGTCCTGTGGCAAATTTAAGAGCCACACAAAATACCCATGGTGTGCAGTCAATCGTGCAGCCCATGAATGTGCGTTTCCCAAAGCAAAGACAGCAGGCTCAACCAACCAGCACAGTAGTAGTCACACCAGATGCCACGCTGCCGACAAACTCAACTTCGCAAGCTGCTCCATGTCAAATGCAAACTAGTAGCTTTCCGGCAAGTGCTGGTCAGCTCCCATCTACTTTAGTAGTTAGGGGGATAAATTATTTATCCAAGAGTGCACAGAAGCATGCACTCCGTCACTGCGCTAACATGTCCAACGCTTCCCCACCCTCCCTGCGCCCTCTAAAGCCGACAACTTTGCCACAGCATTCAAGTCCTGCTGTGGCACCGAATACTTGTGTAACACCAAATAGCAGTCAAACAAGTAACATGCTTTGCCAAGCAAGGAGTGCATTGAACTATGGTAGTGCTCCAAGTAGCACCTTTGCGCCTGTATCCATTGCAACACTACAGCAACAACAAGCCTCACTACAGCAACAACAAGCCTCACTAGCCCGGCTTCAAACGCAGCCAACTCCACTGCAAGTACATACGTTGGGTGTCCAGCCACAACTTCCTGTAGCCGTGAACAGTGTACCTCCAGTTGCACCTTCAGTAACATGGATGCCCCAGAGGTTGTGGCTGGTGTCGTCGCAGAGGCCAACCACTGCGATGACCACGAACCAGTTAACCACGAGCTGTTCTATGCAGACATCTGCCTCCAATTCTCCCGTGCACCAAGCACAAAGTTACACGAGAAACAGCTATCCAAGGCCAAACGTTTCAAACTTTGCCCTCGTTTTGCCTCCTCTGAGTAACGTGAACCAACCGCTAAGAAGCTCCATGATCAACGTACAAGCTCCCGTCACTGCAGTGCAGTCTGGGGGGGGCCCCACTGAGTTGCAGAACAGGGCTGTAGCGGTGGGGGGGCTTAATAGCCTGCCTGCTATGCCTTTCCTGAATCAACCGAGGCCTTGCATAACTGGAGTGGTCATACCAGTCGTCAGGTCTAAACAAGGTAAGTTGTTGCAACTGTGCGTGTTGATTTCGGTTGTTTATCTTTTTTTCTTTTTTGTTATTGTAACTTTTACAGACAGGAACACCTCACAGAACAGCGTTGTCTGTGCAATACAGGATGCGGGTGGCAATGTTGTGCCACCCGGGAATGGCCAAAACGAGAAAAAAACGTACGTACATTCCCCTACAGTGCCCCATCTCACAATGGGGTCTTTGAAGTAGTGCTGCAGAGGGCTAGGGAACTTGTGTACAGATTTACCTTTTAGAAACCGTGCAAGAAGTGCCTCGCGTGGGGGCATCTGTTGTGATACAGAGACTGGGAAACGGGACCGACACTTTGGATCACAGTCTCACTGCCCTGCAAAGTCTTACCTTGTGTGTCGGTATGATGCGAGTGGATCTCTGTTGAATGCTGGTGCTGCGACTGCTATGAAAAAGAGCTGTGACGGGCATAGGCTGTCACTGGACTAGAATCATCAAAGTAGCACGCTAGACTTCTGAGTTAAAATCCCAGTCGTTATCTCTACTTTTTAAACTATACATATTTTTGCTACTTCTGCGATGACTTATACGGAGACATATGCATGCTGAAAGTTCTGACCGACAGATGTGAATCACATAATGTATGCTTTTAATTACGTATCCTCATGTACATATATATATGTATATATCTCTAGTTCCCATAGTTTTTACACACACGTCCATACGTGTTGCTAGCTCTCACCAGTTTATATGTGGTCACACACTATAGATCATTGTTACGTTTTTCTTTATCACAAATGTGGAAATCTCTACCACATCCAACGACGATTAGTTTTTGCTCAACGTAGTCAGTGTTAGTTGTAATAACCTGCATTTCTTTACCTTGCTGATTATTTTGTTACGTATACGTACCAGCCTTGGTGGAAGTCATTATACACACGCAGGCATTTTATTTTGGACACTAATATCCGTAGTACGTTGTTACTATTATTGTAACAGCGTGGTCATAAGCTATGGCTACAATTTTTATTGTTTTTTTAATTCGTAGAAGCCTCGGATCATTCCCTTGATTTGCTCTGTGATTTTAACTAGTCTCTAACAGTTGTAGAAGTTCATCAGTGTGCCTCTTTTTCAATTGCTGCTTTCGCACGGTCAGAACAACCATGGCGCTGCGCTCAATAGATGCCTAAAAATCGATGGTGGTACTAATATGTTATATGCACAAACGTATATTATTTTGCAACAGCGGGACTGTAGATGACCAAACGCACAGTCATGCTGCAAAAAAAAAAAAAAAAAGGTGGACAATGTTACAGCCTATGTGCAATGCACCAGGTTTGCTTACCATTGCTGAGTCCAGAGGCTCTTACTTTCTCAAGCAGACTCTGTTTCGTTACTTATTTTTTATTTATTTGCCTTTTTTTGTGACATATATAATAGTCACGCCAAATGTCATCATGTCAAACCATGGGAGGTTTGGAACAGGATTGTATGCACACTCTATTAATGTTCAGCTGATCTGTCTGGAGTGCCTTTGATTCATTACGTCGCAGATAGTTGAACGCCACTTGGAACGAAGGAAACCATCCGTACAATAGTAATAAAACTGAAGATTATTAGCTGATGCATTGGATCTGTCTTGCTGTAACAGGGCAGGTTTGATGTGGAGTAGCTTGGCTACTGGTCGCTGTTTGTGAATGCTGTATCTCAGTGAACAAGAACTGCCATGGTTAAATGTACTTCATCAAGAAACAATGTCCTAATGGGTGATTGGAGAAAGGTGTACTTTGTTGGAAAATCCACTCATGGCTGACTGTATAAGCATTCGATTAAGGAAATAATCTTGACTATCATAATAAGAAGCATGGCTCTCCAAATTTCTTGTGCTTTACCATATGTGAATACAATGCAGTTTTTTGGGGAGGCTTTGTTGGGTTTGATTGTAAAAGTAGTTGAAATATTGAGGGGATAGAGCAAGGACTGCAGCAATGAAAACTTTTGTGTTACCACGTGAATTTAAAAGTCGCACCACGGCAGTAGCACTTCTGGTTCTTGCAGGACATGTGTGACATGAAGAAAATCCACTGGTACCTTACAATTTGCAGTGTTTATTCGTGTTGTTTCTATCTGGAAATCTGTCACATTCCCGAAAAAAAAAAATTTGTTTTCAACATTCAGACTTCAAAAACTGCAAAGAAATACACGCGCGCACACACACACAGACTAGATGGCAGACCCAGTCTCTTATTAAGGCACAATGCAATAAATATTGGCATGGCCAGGACAAAGATTGGCACACCCGCTCATAGAAGCAAAAACAGAAAAAGAAAGGTGGAAATTGATCAGTGAACAAGTGTATGAACGTGCGCAACATTTACATAAAAAAGGTAGAAAGATAAAAAGCAGTGTACAATAATTTGTAGGCTCCTAGTATATCTTCTGTTTATAGACTTTAAATATGCAATTCTATTGTACACAGGCACTTGTGCAATCTATGTGAGCCGTTTGGAGAGTATATTGAGCTTTGTTTCCAGTATACAATAAAATAGGAGCCAGGGGATTATTGGGCAAACTCTTAGGCACTGAAGCAATGGCTCGCTCGATCCCCCGGGGCTCCTCAGTGATCAGGGAAGATTGATTTGTCATCATCTACACGATAATAGAAACTTTCACAGCGAATGCTGAGAGCAACACAGTTGAGCTTTTTACTGTGGACGAGGTCCTTGCCTTTAGCAAACTGTTAGTAGAGGTTAGTGTTCTATTGCGTCTCTCAAGATATTACATTCTAAAAAAATGTATATTCATTATGCTCCTTATAGCCATGCATATAAACACAAACTTAAAAATTAGCTGTGCAGTGCACTGGTGCTACGTACATCTTTTCCAAAGGATGCTGTTCATAGTGCACGGATGCTATCACAGCTCAATACGTGGTACACGGCTTTGAGCCTATCTTAAGTTTTCCTAATGCAGCTCCTGGCAACTGTGAAGAGCACATATTTCAGATATGTGCTCACTTGTGCCTCTTTACTTTTTGGCATTTCAAAACAGTTCATTTCTTAGGCGCCAACGTGAACGCCATAGGAAATACAGCTTACAAACAGGTGCTTGGCACACAATGGTATCAGTTTGTCCTTAAAATACTGCCTTTTGTTGATGCGACTGAATGAAACGCGTTTGAGCACTGCAAACCCTCTCGTAGCATAGCGAGATTGCAGAGTAATGTCAACATTAAAGCAAAGCAGGGTGCATGCTGACGATATAGTGCAATGTGTCACTTGAGAATATATCTTTAGACCTTTCTTCTGTCATAATATACTGTCACTGTGTATCGCTTTCTTTATATCGTATAAGGCACCATATTTTTTTCAAGGCAGGCACATATTTTTGTGAACATGGCTCGCGATAAAAAGTTGTTTCCACGCATCAGGAATAAAATTGACAATATGCAGGGATTTCCCAGAAGTAAATAGTAGTCTCGTACGTGCAGGCCTAGGACGAACTTAGGAACATTGACACCTGTTTGTCAGCACCTATAACTTAAGACAGGAGGAGGGAAAATGGTCTCCATTGCCAAGAGCATTTTGCTCAAAAATCACAGTGGAGCACTTAAAAGAAATAAGAAATAAACGTTTGTCGCAATGTGTCGCGGCAATTCACAATCACTGGCTCGATGATGCCATAATACAAGAAAACAATTTCAAAGACAGCTCATAATAAGAAAGAACTGTGTCTGGGTTATGCCTATCAAAACGTCCTCGATAGCGAGGCTCGTAAATAAACCTCCGCCAACGTATTGGCAAAGTTTCAACTGCATATGCACTCCTCCGTTCTGCAAATCCTCAACTATTGAGGAAGGTAGCTCTTCTGACCACCCTGACAAGACGGTTAATGCCCTCCCAAAAAGCAGCGCTATTTGAATAAACTCTTCCATTTTAGGATGGAGACTGACTAAACAAAAATCATGACGACAGTGGGAACCAGGCCTAACGCGCCTAAAGAAAAAGGACTCAGGCGCCTACTTCGTGGCTGTTGGATCCCTCGGAAGCAGCGAGGGGCGGCGTAGGTGGCGTTGTCGGTCGTTCTTGTGGTTGCTTCTGCTCCAGTCGAGCTTCCAACTCTTTTATCCTTCTTTCGTGCTTCACCAGGACAGACTTCAGCTTCTTCATCTCGTCCATCAAGTCCTCAAACTTTGCCTCCTGCAAGACAGAATACGGTGCTTAGTACAATACGTACAAATTACGCATTGGGTGCTGCGAAAAGAAATCTTGCGTCATGTGCACAGAAATATGGTCACGTTTCTTTAAAGTGGAATTGGCTGTATGCAAGAATTTGCGATGGTGCGTTCACCGAAAACGTGGCAAAGCTGACTTACGAAAACGGCAGTAGAAACCGAGGGTATTGATGGCTCTGGGGACTCCCTGCTTTCAGGCTTGGAGACTGGTGCAGAAGGCTTTTCCGGCATCTTGTTTAATATATTTGGCTTGGGCTTCGTCACGGAAAAATCTTGCTTTGTTTGTGCCTTGTAGCCGTCCTTGAGGTTAATCTAGAGGGGCCGCATGAATATGACACGTCAAATCAGGAACACACGATTCTACGAAGTGCAGTCTCAAGATTATACGTGGCAAGCAAGCACTTCCTCCTGTCTAGTACTGCAATTACATAGTAACAAGCTAGATTGGAACACTTATTCCAAAGTCTCATATAAGAGCAGGAGATACCATTATTGGGTCTGCATCTTTGCCGTCGATCCATTCTTCAGCAGAAATTGCAGGTGTGTCACCTGGTGTTTCCGGATAGAGATCTTGCTGGAACAGGTCCGACTACGATACGAACGTTTGGTTTAACCCGAAAGAACAAGATGAGGTACACTAAAAGAGCTTGAAAATCACCTTGCGGGGTACCGTGAATGAGATCACTTCACAAAGACCCTTCGAGTGGAGCTTGAAAAACCTATGAAGAATAATGCCCAACAGATAAGATAAACTGAAAGGCAGCATAACAAGTAAAATTTCCCAACATTGTATAAACTTTTGCCCACAGTTCACTAATGCAAGCAGGCAAAGAGTCAACAACATTTTACACAGTCTGGATCTTGTTTATGAACTGTGTCTAGAATGCTTACCTTGCAATCTCACACTGATACACATCACATCCCCTCTTAGGCATTGCACATATCCCTCTCTGCGGCTCTGTTGACTGATACGTGTTGATGTAGTGCACAAACGGAGGTTCGTCCGTGATCTCAAAGTACCTGATGTTGCTGTCGCCCTGTAGTTCATACAGAAAATCGTTACACAAGCCCAAAAGATCCAGCTTCGAGCACTCACTTTAGCGCACAAGTAAAGGAGGTTCGTGTCTGGGTCGTAAAAAGGCTGCAGCACACCGTTGCTCGTGTCCAGTTCTTCCAGAACAACAGGCTCGGCAAGTGCGGACTAAGACCAAAAGGAAGAAACGGCAACACTGTGTGAAGCACAGCAGAGGTTTAGTGGACAGGTTGTTCCCACCTCAACCCTGAGGGCGTACTGTCTCTCACTCATGCGGGAAAATCCAGTTGTAAAGATGAGACCATCCCGGAGATAAATGGCTTTCTGCGGTTTGGCACCTTCGTGGCCAAAGTCCTCCTACATAGTTACACAGTGAGAGATCAAATAACTATGGACACAAAACAGTGCATGAAGTCATCACCAGTTAAGAAGTAAAAGCTAACCGCTTCGATCTCGCCAGAACGCGGGCTGTACACTCTTATTTTCCTGTCCTTGCACGTTGTGACGATACGACTCCCGTCCCAGTTCCAACAGCAGCTGAAAACCAAGTCGGGGTGGTTGACGACTGACAACATTTCTCCTGTTCCCACGTTCCAAATGATGATTTTGCAGTCTTGCCCTGAAGATACAAGAAGGTACGAACTGCTATATATGATACCGATAACACAATCTTTTGTATCTGGGGCCTGTGAAAGTGCATGATGCGAAGAGGACAAACATACCGACACTAAGAAGAACATTGTTTGCAGACGGATGCCACAGGATTTGGCCGACTCTTCGTTCGTGTCCGTGCAGTTCAACAACAGGGTCGACAAGAGGTCTAAGAAGGCCGTGGTTCGGAATTTGCCACACACGCACGAGTGCGTCGTCTGAAGCACTGGCTATGATATTGTCGTTGAAGGGGCACCAGGCAATGTCGAGGACTGGACCTTTGTGTCCGGCAACCAGGGGCTGGTTAGCATCTACGCGCCCAGTCTGCGACATGAAAACAGTAACGTATATCACATGTAAAGGATGGGTCTAATGGAACGATGCATTTGCTTTGTACCTACAGTCACATTTATATTCTTATTCAAGTTACCTTGCTGAGGGGAAGCACCATAAACGCTCCTCCTCCTGCAGCTTCTATGATGATTGCAATGAACTTGGGATTTGCAGCGCAGAAGTTCGAGTCCCATGACTGCTTTGTAATCCGGATGTTGTCGTAGCACTGCTCCCGTTTCAATGCTTGTCCAAAGATATGGCGAAATTTGCTAGTTCTGACAATGCTGCGGTGTGCCATCTGAAAACGAGAACCATTAGTGACAAATATATTTTTTTCCGAACCACCGCGACGTACAGAAATTACTAAAATGACCATAAGCTCAGTGATCAGCTGGCTATGTTCGTAATACTGAACAGAAACACTTTAGTGCTCACTCACAAAAGTGCTGATTTCACACATGGGCGTTTATCTGATTTGCCATTACTAAACGTTTCGTGAGTTGCATGCAGGCATGAAGGTGTTACGGTTAAGCCGAGAACCGACACGATCTCGTGTAAATGGTTTGTATGCGCAGTTCAGTATGCACTCGATCGTTGTGCTTTCTGCTAATGGTTTGTGGAATCGAGGCTGCGCAGCGCCTTTGACGTGTACAGCGCAGTATTTCGCACTTTCTATCACCTCCGGTAAAATAAAAGTAATGTTCTTGCATTCATAGCTACGTGCATTACGTATAGAACTAAGGCGTTGGCACGTCCCGTGCGCCACAATTTGCAAAATTCTCCAGGAGCGCGACATATCACCGCATTACGTTTTCACCCGTACTGTCGACGTTTTGCGGTGAGCAGGAAAAAAAAAGTTTCAACGCCGTACCTTTCATGTGCGTAGCACGCGCGGATGTCTGAAGGTATTGCTGATGTCCTCCTGCGGTCACTTCTAAACAAACATACTTTCAAATTCGGCGTAGAAATAGGTATCGGCCCTGCACGATTCAATAGCCAGAAAAATGGAACGCGGGTGTGGATACTACGCATGCGCAGAAGGGAGCACACCGCCACTGCCATTTATGGGGCCATCCCGCTTTCTTAACCAGTTATTAAGTTATTGCGCTACAAGAGCTCACAACGAGAGTGAATGAAATTCTTTTATGCTCCCATGTGAGACGGCGGTATCCACTTAGGGCTTCTTCGTTCACGGTGCATTTGCGGTGAGTTTGAAACTCCACACGTTCCAGCGTGAGCATCCTTCCCGCATTGCTCGTGTGGCGCTCGCGACGAACCACACGAGAGAAATGGAGGGAAATACGAATGTCCACATTGTGCATTAACATAAACAATGCTGATTTCGACGTAGGACTCACCGTACAAGGTTCGGAATTCATTTGTTTCAGAGGTATTGTGCGTCGGAAGGGAACAAAAGAGGTCCATGCCCAGAAATGAGGGCACGAGTCGCGTACCCACATACAGGGCGCATATGCCATATAGATCTAGCAAACGCAGCACGACAATAAACGAATGCACAAGAATAGTAAAGAGTAAAGCAGTTCTAAGATTAGAAATAAATCAGCAAGTCGAGGGGAATATCGTTTTGGGTATAATTAGGTTCCATTTCGTTTTTATCACCTGTTTCTGTATGTAGAGAAAGGAAAATAACAGAATCAGATTGGCGTGCAGATTAGATCCTTAAAAGCAAAGTAAGCCAAACATTTAAATTTATTCACTTTCTCTATATGCGAAAATGGACAAGAAGTAGAAATATGGGTGTAGAAACCAGCATCAGTTTAGAGTAATTTGTGACAGAAACATGTAGTCAGACACGGTACTATGCCAAAGTAGCTTTTAAATGTACTTTTAATATACTTTATTATACTATACGCGTGTATCTGCAAATGAAGATATCATATGATAAATCGGAGTCGCAAAAGCACGAAGTGATGACAAGATGTTATCTGTGAAGTTGAATAGTAGGGGTAATATTGATCATTTTTAAGTTCTTACTTTATTTAATCTTTTTTTTTTATCTTTTAATCTCACTTTCTTTTTAATTATTATCGCCAACAACTTTTTTTTTTTCTTAAACAAAGACGTGTCAAAGAGTCGATATGACCACAAGGCTTGACGTAGATTATTTTTATCTGGAAGAAAGAATAGGCATTTTCACGTGACATCTTACTTAATACTGGCACTATCGATACCCATTGTTTCCACATGTTCGTTGCACGTGGGTCATGGATTTCCTTCCTGTCCTTCCGAAGCCTCTGGGAATGAACATTATGTCGGAGAAATAAATCAATAAATAAAACGAAACGCTCCAATAATCAGACCACAGTTAAACCCCTGAACTCGGAGATCATGCCGCAGCCTTCGTTGTAACTCAAGTTATCTGTTGTAACCAGAAATCGCGATAAACGGGCAAGAGCGTCCTGTCCTTTGTTGGGAACAGGCAGTGTTCCATACGTGCTGCTCTGATATGGCATATTGCAGTTCGATGCAGTTATGACAG
>JARGYV010102956.1:0-14861 GCA_029532675.1 Ornithodoros moubata | reverse complement strand
TTTCCGGTAATCAGTCGGTACTTTACCTTGGTGTACGATACTTCACAGCCATATAATGAGTCGCACGTCTATCACATCTAGGTAAGCAATAATTCAAGTTCACTCAGAGGACCCCGCTAATTTGTGCTGCTATAACTTTGACATCATTAGAGACTGGGTTCTCATGAAAAAAGCTTCTTTACTCTCACGCATATCATTCTCTCATTGCGTGACAGCACAATTGATTTGATTCTGTAGAGACTGATTAAAGCACTTTTTCTACTGTTGTCTGCTTTTACGCACCCAAGGCTTTAGTGTAAGGAAGTGAGCAAAAGAAGGTTCAGAAGGACCATGGCCTCGAGCTGTTATGCAGCGGACATTGAGTAAAAAGTACCCCCGGATATATAGTACCCCTTCATTTTCAAGATGCTCTGTTGTGTATATTGTAGCACGTACGAGTATTGGAGTTGCCGGCTACCGATAGAAGGGGGCCTCACTCTCTCGATAGGCGCTTCGACACTAACACAGGGCTACTTGACTCCTTGTAGACAACCAAGACCCTCCAAGTTGAAAGCCAGCCCTTATAACATTTAATTTCATCCTTATTTACTCACTTCGCAGACCGGTGTGCATCACGGTGTGCTTGTCCAAGTACTGAGATCAAAACAGCCGCTTCACCTCATCATCATTCGACAACAACATCAACATAAATGATGATGATATCGGGTTGAGAAGGTAGAAAAAGACGAGTGCCCTTTAAAGGGGTTGCGACAGTTCGACAGTTTGGTAAATTCGTCTCTTCGTGCCACAGCCATGTTGTATCGCACCCTAGAATAGCGAGGGAGGAGAATTTTACTGGGTGCCGTAATTCTCGAGATACAACAGATTAAAGAAACAATCACGTGACACGGCGACGTCACAACCGTACGCCCGTCAACGGCTTGCGTGCATGTGTGATGTCAGCAGGTGACATCATCCGCATCAGCACACAGTAACCGCGTAATGATTTTGCGACGCTTCCATTGGACCAGCGTCACTAAAATCTGAAACGCAAGTTTCTGTCAAGTGTGCTAGACCCTTTAATGCTCTCCCACCCATTGGAACACTATCCATGAGCAGCTGGCGAAGAGCGCAAACTCTTGTGGACTTTACACATAATCGCGTGCGTCGACGGGCGTAAGCCGACTTCCCGACCCCAGACACTATGCCACAGTAAATTAATTGTGGCACCTCGCCCGCTCAGGGATCTCGCTCATTCCGACGCCTTGCTGCCAACCGCTACGTTCGGCTTTCTCTTTCGGAATGCTGACGTCCGTGCCTGAACACGGTCCTGTCTTCGCTGACAGAGGTCCAAAGTTCGCTGGCAAACGATAGCGCCACCCGGCCAGTTCATCTTGTCCGATGCCCACTTTCAAACTGCCCACCTGGGCATTGTATCCAGGGTACCGCCGCATCCTCACCGCGGTAGACCGGTATAACCTATGAGCCGTGACTATTGTACGCAGCTGCCCTTTTAAGCTCTTGGACATCTGTTTATCGTCTCGTCACAGATCACGACTGAAAGGGACCGCCAATTCGCCAACATTTCTGCGTTCTTTACCAAGCTCCTGCGCGTTGTTCTGAAATCGATCTTGGATGCAGCTCTGCCAAGCTTGTATATGGTTCTTCGCTTCGCCTTCCCGCGGAATTTGGTAACCCGTCTTCCTACGAAACCTCACCGTCCACATTGCTGGAACGGCTCAGCTAATGTGTTGCCCACGCAGACTCGAGGTAAGGTTTCCTCGGCGCCTCATGCAAAGCAAGGCCTGCAAACCAGAAGCCACAGCTCCTGGCTGTTTCCCACAGTGGACTCTGTGCCACACCGTCGAGACTTCTAGGGACGGCGAGTTACCTGACGTTCTAGAAGAGCACAGACCTTCAGCCTAGAACCCATTGGTGGCGGACGGTCGTGGGAATAAAGTTCTTGATTTATTCGTTATCCGTGCCTTCCTTGAGCCTCCGCAGGTGGTTGCTTACTTGACGTGATGCGATGGGAAGTCTTTGAGATGGTGATGGAAAGGGTCAGGTGATGGTTCATGGTTGGTCCACTCTGTTTTACGAATATCCCTCGTCTTTTCCTTTGTTTTTATTTCAATCATGTTGTAAATCAAACATGCCTATGGCCGTTAATAAAATTAACCGATGAAGCTTATGTGAATGTGGTGTGAATTGGTAGTACTGTGAGTGTGGTGTGAATGTGGTAACATCTCTGATCGACAATAAGGAAGCTATGGGTCTGAGTCTCTCGCATAGCTCACTTGTCATTGGCTTCCATTCATTCATTACGAATGACTATTCAGCACTGAGCACCCTGCGTTTTTTTATTTTTGTGTCGCTCGCGTCATCTCGATCACTGGAAGATAAGCTGCTACTGAGGGTTTAAGTTTATGCCATCGCGTTCTTTCGAAGGTGGGGCGGTCCCTGCTAGACCTTCCAAGGGTTCCTACAACCCATTGTGGTGTAAGAGGTCTTTACGAGGTCTCCCCTTACGTTCCAGGACGTACAGACCCCCGTTGGGTGTAGCCAAATCATGTGGTTACAGGTCTTCCTATTTTATGGGCGTCAACAACCGTCAACAAACGACTTTTAACTTTCCACGTCGCCTTTCATGCACGTGAAAACAGTTGACGACAAAGAACGGAAGTCAGTTCTTCTTAAACCACGATGATAACTTATTTTTCAGCTCAATTATGCCAGGTTTATTTACTCATCTTCCAGATAGAGGGCGGTTTATCGTACCGTGACGAATCCATTCCCGAGAAAAGGAACCGCGTTCGCATAGTTGTCGTGAATTCGTCGGGTCAAAGAAGGAGGGTGATTGAGAGCGCACGACAAAGTGAAGGCCTCTGACGTGCGGCTGTCGTAAATTGAGCTCGACAAATTGTTCAGCAAAGGCATTCGGACTGGAAATACATGCACATGGGAAGGAGGAAAGGAACTCGTTAGGAGATGCATGTATTGTGTTTCGCCCAGAAGCAGCTGTCTGCGAACTCATAAGCGCTATTGTGGAAGGCCCGAAGGCATTTCTCGGCATGCAAATATAGATCACGTACGGTGGAAACAAGCAAGTTCGATATTGAATTACGGCAGTTGTCCGAACATCCACGGAGACTACCGTCGATCAAAGTTGGACATGTGTGATTCAAAAGGTCCAGTGACTGCGCACGATGGGATTATTCAGCGGAGGAGAACCTGGCAATGTTGACTGTTCTTGCGTGATGTGCTTCACTGCTCAGGTAAACATCTCGCTTTTGGCTCTCTCCGACAATAGCCTTGTTAGTTAGGGAGAACGACGCAGTGGTCAGTGTCGAAGGGGAACCGAGGTGCGACTCAAGCGTGACGCTGTTCTCAGCAACTGGATGGGCATTTCGTAAGAGTCTGTCTGCTGCTACGTCTTGTAGAACCCGTATCCACGAGGGAAAGCTTGCCGGAATTCACTTAACTTCTGTCTCTCTTTTCTTTTTCTTTTTTTACATCTTTTCTTCGCTTGGAACTCTTTGAAGAGCAGTGCTTGGCAAGTGCGGTGGTATGATTGCTGTGATGATTCTGTCGGTGATGCCACCGCTACCTCTTACGAAATTTTGGAGGAACATTGGATGTTGTTCCAGACATATCGGTCTCCAAGACGAGAAGCAAACAATGTTTTCCTTGTTAGTGCAGTGCCTTTTGTCACTTTCATATGAATATTATCCGTAAGTTGAGCTAACATAAAGAGATATCTACAATATTGTGAGACCAATTTTGAGAACACCATCCTCACCATAATAAAGGTCAGCTTTCGAACCGCGACAGTTTGGTGAAGGTGCGCTCGTTCATCTTCTTCGAACAAAAAAAAAAACAAAAAAACTTGGAACTCAGGAGCAGACTCATTGTCCCCAAAGCAACTCTTCCTCGAAAGGGAGCGATACTGTCCCGACTGAGGCGGCTAGTCCTGCACCAGCGATGCGGCAGCGAGTTCCGCCCGCCTTCAGCGGTATTCATGGCCAAAATGTAGTGGACTGGCTGGAAGAATTCGACCGTGTTTGCCGTCACAACAGGTGGGATGATCATAGCAAGCTAAACAACGTAGCTTCTATTTGTCTGCAGTTGCGAAGACTTGGTTCCTCAACCATGAGTTTGAATTCGAAGCCTAGGAAGGATTATCCTCCCGTCTACGTGATCTTTTCGGCCGACCCACTTTTAGGAGGTGTGACGCAAGTGTTGTCGTTCGAAGACGAGCGTTGATTATGATGACGACGAGGATGAAGATGATGTCCTTAGAAACGGTCACAAATATATATATACATTTGAAAATCTATGCGCAGAAAAATTATGATCTCTTTAGTGTCAATTTTAGGGGCGCTTTTATCGCCATAAGAGGCCAGTTTTATAAATTTTGAATTGAAAGAAATTTATACCTTTTCTCTCTCTCTCTCTTTCTTTTTTTTTTTATTGAGCTTCCAAAATTTGCCAAACGACCCTAACGTTTCTTTCAATGGAAATATAAAGTGCATCATAGATTTAAGCCGATCGATCCAATATCATTCTCGTGTTGCGACAGAACAACAACAACAACCATATTCCGATTCTGTAGCTTACACAGGGATGTGTAGTGATATGAAAATATGAAGGTGATGGTACTCCTGTAATGACCTAACGACAGAGGCCAAGAGTGTCGTTTCACAACAAGTCTACCAGATGTCAAGGCCAGGCCCTTCGAAAGCACAGACGATGTGTTGCAGGGCCGCACTGAAATGATGCTGGTGCCGCATTTCGTTGATGTAGACTCTGTCGTTTAGCAGGACGTGTTCGACATTCGCTAGCACTCAGAACAAAGTGGGCTACCATTGCGTCCCATCTGGAAGCGACAGAGTGGAGTCAAAGGCGGCATTCAATCGTGGCCCATGCATGAAGGGCTTCATAAGGCGTGGAAGCTTTTCAGATAATGAGTATATGATAGTGTTGGGTCTACAGTGCAAGAGGGGCGCGAGTGAGACATCTTGTAGACGTTTTTTTTTTGACAAGGAGACAGATCGTCGTCTGAGGGGGGACCTTCCGTCTCTTCCTACACGGAAGGGATAATGGACACTAATGGCCATAGTCGGTTGGCAGTTTCAACGCTAGCATTGGCATAGTCTCAGCATCAGCACGGACCTAATGGAACGCAACAGTGTGGAAGTGATCTTACAGAAACTTAAAAGCTCGCAGAATGTTTGTCACTACTAAGGACAGTGAGCCGCGTATGTCCATGTTTTTAACACACTGAAGGGTTGTTTAGTTGGGCCGACTCTCTTGCTGCCTCACTCAAACTGTTTTGAACGGGTACATCAGTGTTTTGAGTAGTTCGGAGACAAAAGGGTTAATGAAGAGATATTTGATAGCAGCGAGTATCTATTTTCCAATTGTAATTACATATGCGCCATTACTACGCATTGCGCACGGCGATTCAAAGGAAGAAAGTAGCTGAAAATCATACGGTCTGTGTTCCGTAGAGACTATGGCCCATAATTCGTAGTACGCCCTAATTCCGCTTATTTGTCGAAGCACGTGTATTCTGTTTCACGTACATTTGCAGACGAAATACTAAAAGAGTTTAATAAAGGAAATCATGTTATCCTTGCAGTGACTTGGTCAAATATAATGGCCCTCGGCATCTTGCTTGTGCTCCTCGGCTTCACACACTTCGATGTCTCTGAAGCCCGACACCGAGACAGCTGCTCCGAAGAATGTCTTCAGAAAGTCGTTCTACAGAAACCTGACGGCCAGTTTGTCGTCATCCAAGGACCTATGACCGTACCACTAGTGCAAGTCATCGACTTATTGTCGAAGAACATATCTAACCGCTATGTCACGTTCAAAGTCAATCACAATGACTTTTATGTTCCGAAAGACGTTCGGCCGAAGCTGGCACATATTCTGGAGAAATATTCCTTCGTCGAAGAGGTCATTGAAGCGATCCTTACCCGGCATGTGCTCGAAGAGGGAAAGAAGGCAACCGAACCAGAACAAACCACGTGGAGTGCGCCGTCAGAAAGACCAGAATACTCTTCAACGCCTGCTGTAACGAGACGCATCAGTCCATCGACAACCGGAATGCCAGAAGTACCAGAATTTCAGAGTGGTGTTCCTTCTATAGAAGAGATTGAAATAGCGCCCACTGAATGGGAGAATATAGTGCGGTCCTCGACAACGCCATCGAGCGCTCCAGTGCACTGGACTACAGAGAACATAGAAACGGTTGCGCCAGAAATAATCCAGGAACGACCAGCTGACGAGATGCCCCACGTGGTGCAGAATACTCTTGACACTGTCGTGCAGAACCCAGACAGCTTTGTCACTGCTTACGAAGTCCTAAAGTCGCAAGGCGTTAAATTCCCCGAAGACTTCTCTAAGCCAATCAGGTTCGTGATCGTTAGAGGGGTCAAGTATCGTTTGCCTAAGCCCATTGTCCCCAAAATTCCCATCGACGTCAACGGAAATATATTTGACCTGTCCGTCGATGTTAACCGATTTCTCCACTTCGTGGTTACGAAACAGCCCGAGATGGACACAGTCATGACGGCGATTAAGCAGATTCGTGGGAAACCAATAATTAAGAATGGCAAGCTAGTATCGGTCGTCATTCTGGGGAAGACGTACAGACTGCAGCATCCTGTGCCCATTGTGGTAGTAGTGCACGGCGTCAGGTACACTCTTCCGAAAGATCTCGACATAGTTATGACTAAGGTGAGTCATGATCCACAAGTCTTCTATAAAATCCTCGCCCTTCTAGAGTTTTACGGCTTCCACATAAGAAAAAACCCGCAAGGCAATATAATTAGCGTGGTATTCGAAAACAAGGTCTACCCGGTGAAATCCGTTACGCCCATCACAGTAACGCTTAGGAAAAAAGTATACACTATTCCGACAGACCTCGAGGAGATCCTTTCTAATCCAGACAGAAAACTCACCGGTGAACTTCTACTGGAACTTCAGGACAAGGGAATACAACTCAATGTGGACGAAAAGACATCCACTATCAACGGCATACTCATGCAAGGCGTCTTGGTACCGTTCCCTATCTTTATTAACCTGCAAGTATATATTGACAAAAGAAAGTTCCGAATTCCTGCGGATATTCCCAAACTTGTCAAAGTTTTGGAACGGAAAACATTGCCTGCCGAGCTTGTGGCATATATCTACGAAATTACTGGGATGAAACCTGTCCTTTCGCCTGACAATGAGGTCATTGGCCTGAAGTTTAACGGCAAGACTTATCACCTGAAGCCAAAGCAAAAGACTGTCCTGGTGATTAATCAATTCCGATATGTACTTCCTAGGGACAATGATAAGCTCGCGGACGACCTGGTCAGCAAGCGGTTGGAAGCAGGCTTGTTCTTGAGAAAACTTCAAGAAGCTGGTTACACCATTCTTTTTAACACGAACGGAAAAGTCAGCTCTGTTCTCAAGGGCATGGACATCCTGTACCTTCCGGTTGAAATCGAACTTATTATAATACTAAACAAAGTGAAGTACAGTATCCCAAAGGACCTCGAGAGAATGGCACACTTCATCGCGACGTTGAAGAATCAAAAGCACGTAGACTACGTGTTAGAAAAGCTGCAAGAGCTTGGAGTACGCGTAAAGCGACAACCCTCAACAGGAAAACTAGTACTTCTCTTCAATCAACGAGAAATTCCCGTAGGTGTGACAGAGAACGCTTCCATGACGATTAACATTCGTGGCGCACCATTCCGACTGCCGGAACAGCTCGATGACTTCCTCTTGTATTCTCGGGTGCACCATATCCGCCCGGACAAGGTTGTTGAAATATTGGCGCAGAATGACATTCAAGTTGAACGAAGCACAAGTAACCAAATCACCGGAGTGATCATACACGGAACTGTGTATCACACGTCTACCTCGGATGTCACAGAAACGGTTGAGATGGCTGTTACCATCGACAATCACAAGTTCGTGTTCCCAAGAGACGTGCAGAAATTTGTGAACTTCGCTAACTCTAGAGGCATTCCACTCACGAGTCTCGTGCCCAAGTTGGAGAAAAAGGGAATATCAGTTGAACTAGGGCCAGACAATGAAGTAATTTTCATAACTGTCGGTGGTCAGCGGTTCCCCGTGAACCAGCCCAGAACTGATTCACCAGACAAGGCTGACCTGAAAGATATGGTCAGGAATGTGCCTGAAGAGCCCTGGGTGATTAATGACATCCTCACTAAAGTGTTTAAAATAAAAAAGAATAAGCCCAGTACGAAGGTAGATATCAAGAAGAGGCCGGACGGTTCCATTGAATCAGTCACAATTGATGGACAAGTCATCCGAGTACCGCATGTACCAAGCGTGAAGGAAGTCATCGCAGGAAAAGATTACGTTCTTCCGCAGGATCTCCGTGTCATTTTCACTCGCATAGGGCAGAAGCCATCTATAGCCGCAGAGCTGGTCATCAAGCTCCAGAAGTCAAATGTTCAGCTGATCACATCCGACGATGACGTCATAATAGCAGTGATTATCAGAGGAAAACGTTACACCCTTCCTGGTACGATCACTCTTTTTATCCGCGCCGGGAAAAACAAAGTTTACCCCGTACCTTCCGGCATCCCTAACTTCATCCAAGACTTCCTAATAGCTCAAGGGCCTTCGGTAAAACTCAACGAAATTATCACCATCATCAAAGGAGCTGGAATCATACCGCACGTTGAGCACGACCACATCGTGGAGCTGCTTTTCAACGGCAAGCGGTACCCTGTTTCCAACCAGGCTTCAAGCAAAGCGTCACTTACAGTGCACGTGAAAGGTCAAACCTTCGTTCTTCCACGGGACTCCAACAAATACACCCAGCTTCAAAAACAGAAGAGAGTTACGTTCGGTGACTTGGTGCTCGCAGTACATGACGCAGGAGCCACTGTGGTTACGGACAAAGACGGCTGGATCAGTGGCTTCCGGCTCAACGGAAAAGTTGGAGACCTCGGGATAATTTTTAAGTACTCCATCGTTTTTAGAGGCAAGCAGTATGTCATCCCAAAGGAGCTCAAACAACTAGCGGATGGCCTGTCGACCGCAAGCGTAGATTGGAAAGGAACTGGGAAGTTTCTCCGGGGCTTCGGCCTCACAGTTACAGAACAAGGTTCCACCATTCAGATAGGCTTTGAAGGTACATATTTCACCGTGAGGAGATCCTTGCCCAACATGACCATAACGTTGCCCAGAGGAACGTATAAACTCCCGGGCGATATATACAAACTGGTCAGTGATAACCTGGGCCGCTGGAATGCTTTTGAGAAGGAGATGAAACAACTGCATGTGAAAATTGAGATTGACCAGCAGTCGAAGACACCCACACGACTGATAGTCAACGGGGTAACGTATGACATTCCTCCCGAATCAGGGGCAACCATGAGAGCGGATTCTAGCGAAGAACAAACTTGGGTGCTCCACTAGATATGTGTGCAGCACTGTAGGGTATGTAGACCTGTTGTGGTCGAGACTGGATGCGTTCAGATATTAAGAACAGAAAAGTTCTTCATTTTAAAAGTATTTCACTTTCTTCTGGTTTCTGATGGGCCTGAGAACGTCAGACGTATGTCAGAAGGCGAGTATGAAGGAATGGTTTTCATGTGGCAAAACCAGGTTAAGACGTATCGCAAGACGTATTATTAACTCGGAGTTCATTATATCATGCCTGAAATAAACTGCGTGTATATGTTTAAAAAAGCTTCCTGTCATTCTTGGCTTATCACTTTTTCTCCTTTTTCAGATTCTGTCTGAACGCGCTACATTACAATATATCTTGTCGGACAACTACACATCATAGATTGCTCGAGACAAAACGGCAAGTCGTCCCTATGTTAACGTTAGTAATCTGCTGGCGCCATCGAAGGTTCTGTGGTGGTTTTTGTGACGATAGGAAAGATAAAAGGGCGAGAAAAGGTGGGGAGGCTGGTCCACTGCTATAAACGAAGCCGGTTACTCCAAACACTATTAAGAGGAATGCTGTAAATGTTACTGTGACACTTATAACCAAGTCTGTTTCACAATCTTTCTGATGAAATTGAACATGCAGTGAAGTAGGACACAGCACAGTCCCCAAGCACTTTAGTCATGACGAAACAGCTAGGAAACACTCACCGATGAGTTGGCGAACACGAGTTGAGGACTTCGCAAAAGCTTCGTTGGTTTACTGCAGTGATTAGCGTAGCACTAAGAATGTCCGACATGGCCACAACACAATCTTTTAGACAACAGCACGAAATATCTGGAATGAACAGAGAAGGCCAAATGACTGGAAGGTTCTCTTTCCGGCTATCTGTAGATGGATCTCGACGACGACGATGACAGCGCCTGTTATCTTCTCTGTCCTGATTATCAGGAGCTGCGGTGGTGCTTTATCTTCTGACGCGTCACAGTACCAACCAAGAAGGAAACAGTATTCAGCAGTCCTCTTTCGTAACATAAAGGTTCCGTTCTCCCTGTTGACACTGCTATCATTTGAGGCATCACACACTAGCAGGCGGAACCACACCATTGCACACACACACGCACACACACACAAAAAAAAAAGGAGAAGCTTCATACACTATTATTTTCCTTTGGGTTTGCGTGGGAAAATGTCATGCACTTAGCGCCAACCGTCAAGATAAGCTTGTCCAAGTATACTCCTCCCATGAGGTTTTCAACAAATCTAATCACTGGATGATTTCATTCTGTTTGACGGTTGGCGCTAAGTGCACTACTGTTTACCACGCAAATTCAAGGGAAAATAACGATATGTCATTCATAAAATACTCCTAACGTCTTCAGATTTAACACATTAGGGCTATATAAAACAATAATTAGTCCTATACCCAGTCTTTGTTGTGAATAGCGGCTCATAAACAAGGAGAAGAAGGAGAATCTTAAGGAGGCCGAAAGGCGACCAGAAAGAAGGCAGAAGAAGAAGAAGACGCTGTTGTCAGTGGTCGTAACTGCGAACGAAGCAAACTCCCATCACGGATAGCGAAGAGGCCACACTTACTGCAGAGAGCCATGGAAGTTGGCTTCGGTCAGTATCTTGATGCCCTCCTGGTAGCCATGTGTAAAATGACCCTTTTAAATGTGAACAGAATCCTCTTCTTTAATCTCACTTCATTTTCCTGAAAGGTGGTGACGTTTTATTGTCGATGCTTGCTCATAACGGCACTGGTGTTGGTGAACACATCACTCTGGCCTGTACTGCGATTAGATGAGAAACCTTGTTTTTTTTTGTTACACCCAGCATAAAGATTAAAAAAAAATCTCTTGGAAGACTGGAATGTAGGAAGAGGCTTATTCGTTACAAGCATGAGAATCTCGAGAAATCCTTTAAAAACTATGATGAGTGACTTCCTGTATGTGGAGTATAGATCATGTAGATTCTTGCAAGAAGTATGTCGTGCTGTAAGCCCTGCGACAACCATGTTTTTATTGAATGATTGTCTTCAAGACTATAACGGCTTCAAGAGGAGGTGAGCTGGGTGACATTGTTGGTGGCAGATCTAGGCTCCATGAGTGGAGAAAGTCCTGTTTGTATGCATGCTCCAGTTATTCTATAGCGAAAATGTGTGATCTCGTCTCAGAGTTGCCAGATGTGTGGAGAATAAGACATTTATGGCGATCTCCTGCGCCGTTGTCACGCTTTGCATCTTTGCGTCTGTCGTCATATCCATGGTGCTGTACCCGATGCTGGGGAAACTGATGGAAGGTAAGTCTTATTCCTCACACCCAATCACAAGCTCAACAAGTGTCCTTTTTTTTTTTTTTTTCTCTCTCTCAGAGAAACAAGTCCCAAAAAACAAGAATGGTTGACATCACGCCGAATAAAATTGTAAATATATCATTTCTACCTTGTTTTCATCATTCTAGCATCGTGACTGATTTTGTATTTGTAGACCAGACCCACAGAGGGGCCACAGTATAGCCGAGGTGCTTATACAGGGCATGATGTACGCGCGCCAAAACTGAGCGCGGTGTGCTCTTACTGTTACGGTGTGAAGTCGATTGCAGAGGAATAAGCCTCCAACTGTATAACTCATGCTGCTACTTCATGAGGCTAATCCCTGTATTAAATTAAGTGTACAAGTATGAACTATTTTCTTTCTCACACGGCCATCCTTGAATCGTTTATTTCCGGAAAGAACCTCAACGAAGATGAGGAATCAGCCCCTTAGTATGGATCTATGGATCCAAGGAGTCTCTGCACCTGGAAGCAGTGAAAACAGATCACTTAAGCGCGAGTTGCACTTCTAGGTGTGCCGTTTATACTGCATAAACAGCATAATCCTAAATCACCGAATAACGTTCCCATTCAAAAACTACTTCCAGTTCACATAATCACACTGTAATAAATAATTATAAGGATGTTACACTGCGTGCTTGTTCAGAAGAGACACGTACACCAAAGTAAGCATTTTGACTACAGTGCACTGTTGTTTTCCCTTGGGTTTGCGTGGGAAAAAGTAGTGCACTTAGCACCAACTGTCAAACGGAATGATCATAGTTGTCTCGCGATGGAAACCCACGAATTATTACCTATGGGAGGAGCATACTTGGACAAGATAAGCACTTGATGATATCATTCTGTTTGACGGTTGGCGCTAAGTGCACTACTTTTTCCCACGCAAACTCAAAGAAAAATACAGTGTGAGGGAATGCTGGTTAAGCTCATTCACTCATCAAATTGGTATCTTCCCCATCACCATCATCATGCTGGCGTTCTGTTAAAATATACCGTGAACTATACTATTACCCATGCCGTACGGGCCCAGACTGTTTTCTACAGAGTTTAGCCTCCTCTTTTCCCTCCTCTTGGCGGGTGCGTCGCCCGAAGACACTCCGTCAGCACCGTTGGGGACGTAGTACGCACTTGACCGGGCAAACATTGTCAGATATTTCGGCGGATAACTCCACCTGTGCCTGTATGAGCACACCACTGGAAGCAGAAGAGCAGCAATAACCAGGAAGAGACGAACACGCATTCCTAGAAAACTGAAACAGAAAAGTATGCTTTATGGACACCAACCGCCCTGGGGCGCATTCTCGGACATTCGTAGCTTCGCGAGTTCGCGCCAACTCCTCCCACCGTCTGGAATCCTTAGGCCTCCAGGGTTAGGAACACCAGCGTCACGCTATATCGTGCCCATATTGTTTTTGTGCCTCATATTGTTGCTCCAATGTGGTGTCGAATGCTCAAAGTGTCGTATTCCGAACAGCATTCCAGAGCACAATGCACGTCACCCGTTTTCCGCAAAGGGGTACCATGTGCATGCAAAGGGCCTCATACACCACTTACACGAACCCGGAGAAGAGTGCTCCCTTGTGGCGGTGTTAAATGAGTGTACTCTTGTCCATAAACCTTTTTTGCACGAAGCATTTGGACTTGGGCTTTGATAAAGGTGTATGGGCGCGCATCGCGTGCATGAAGCTGAAGAAAAAATTATGTCGGGTGCTACATTGGGAAACGAACGTGCATGATAAGGCGCCATCCATCTACAATGGTCTGACGCACACAGTTACAACGTCCGCATGCGTGTACTGGTGTCGCCAAGCAGCGGCATGGCCGAGCTGGCTTCTTGGCACGCGTCAAGCACGTGTCAAAGACTAGGATGTCTTGGGATTGCTGTGCAGTTTCCTGGGTTTCCCCCTTACTATGTCGTCCTGGGTCCCCCCCTAGTCGTGTGTCGGCACAGCTGACTTCGAGGTTGACTCAAAACGCATGTATCCCTCTTCCCACGCGGTCTGTAATGGCGTTGCCAACGCTTAGTAAGACCCCCTCTGGGAGGGGTGTAGACTGGTGCAGGGGTGCTGAGTTACGCCCTGAAGGGAGTCAGTTAAGACGCCCCTGGAGTACACATACACATACACACACACACAAAAAAAAAAAAGGCGCAATAATCAAGCAGAAAGCATTCTTCCAAAAGGGTGTAATTCTTGTCTGAAGCTGTTACTTTATGTCTCTAAGAAGAGTGAGTTGTAACACTTCCTGATTACGCCCAAGAAGAGGTGCTTCAAAATTCACGAGTATATGTACTTACTCTCAGGGTTTGGCGCGTACCTTGAAAATCCCTCAGTAATAACGTAGCAACAAAGCGTCCGCCTAATTTATTGTGGCGAGCTCTCTACTGAGAGGCACGCGATATACTTACTATACTGAAAACTACGTCGCTGCCCGCGATCTTGCTAGTCACGCGTCGTACATCATGTCAAATCGCTGCCGGTCGCACGGAGTGTCGTGGCTGCCCACGCAAGTGTGACATAATTCCTGCAGTATTTCACATCGTACCTCACGTCCGTTGGTTGAAAGAAAGTACACTTAAGTCTGCAAACGTCACGACAGTCATCACCAAAAGCGAAATTTCCATTCAAAATGAACGGCAAGTCGCAAGGATTTGCTTGCTCATCATGCTGCTCCTGATTATACGTTGTTTGAGTTGCAAAGCATGCTGCTCGTTAACGTGTTCAACCACGCACCTATAAGCGCGCTATTTCTACATTCAAATAATGGGTCACAGATATGGAGTCAGGGGCCTCAAAGAATTGCATGCATTATTCTTACGCATAAGATAATCTGCATGGAATGTTATAGATATAGTAAAAAAATTTACATATAAGCTATTTTATTAAGAAGGTTATATCAAGAAAACGAAATGCCTGCTGGGCAAGAAACAGTTGCTCTGTTTCTTATGCATGACACGTTGTCCTTTGTGTGTATATGTTATTTGTGTGTCTGTGTGTGTTTTCGACTACATTTCTCATTAAAAAAAAAAGAAGAGGTACCGTATTTACTCGTGTAAGGCCCGCTCTCATGTAAGGCCCGCACCCCCCACTTTCGGGCTGAAAATTTTGAAAAAAAAAAA
>JARGYV010102946.1:0-11029 GCA_029532675.1 Ornithodoros moubata | reverse complement strand
GGTTATCGGACTTTGACTTCTTCTAGAAGAACAAAACATTTTTAAACAAACACAGAATCTAAACTAACCTGCACTAAAAACAATTTCCCCTAAAAACTTGTGCCAGCATACCTCAAAGCATTAAGGTTGAATCTATCGCCATGCAACATGAAAAATGAAGCATTTTTCTCAACATATGTATTGTAATTAAATCTCTCTCTGGAGTCCTATGCTAGCCCCAGTGGCACGAAATATTTTGCTTGCATAAATTCTTTCTTAGTTCAAATCTTACTTCACACGAATAAAGTGCAAGCCTGCAAGTGTGACAGTTCAATATGGTAGAGAAGAATAACATGCTCAACAAACGCGAGGACTCATACCTCGTGGCAAATGCCTTTCGTGTTGGGCTTGGGCTGGGACTAGGAGAAAATGCCTGCTTGCTCGAAACGCACGTTGACGGCGAGAAACACTGCTGCAAAAAAAAAAAAAAACACCCAAACAATCTGTCACGTATGCGCTTACTTCCAAAAGTAGTACATGTATTAGCAAACAGAAGGGCCTGATAATCTGCTCTGAAGCAGAGTATCATGCAGAATAACAGAGCATGTTGCTGGAATACCAACTTTGCCAGTGCGCGTCGGTGAAGGTGAATTACACATTCCCGGAGGAGGTGTGAATATGTGTAGCGGGTCTGTCAAAGACCGTGGTCGTTTGCTGGTGTCCCCGAGACATCCATCGTCCTGTGCAGATTGTCAAGATTCAAAGACTGTATTTTTATACACTAATGACAAAGACAAGCTGCGTCTTCTGTAGCCAGCTACGCCACCTTACCAGTGAGAGATCATCCCACGATTGAGATATCTGTATCTTCGACTGCACTTCCCTGGAGAAAAAAAATTAACTTAGCGGTAGTAGAACTCCATACGGTTCAGAGGACAAAAAAAAAAGAACATGTATGGACTAACTTTTCGTGTGCCGTCTCTCGAATCATAACATCCATGCCTTCTTCATGTTTTATTTGGCTCACCCTTGATGGCACAGCTGCAAGTGGAGACTATAAAGGAATAGAGATAACTCATTAAATGTTAAAAAGATAATTCATTCCTTCTCGACGACATCATCAGAATGCCTCCGTTAGTGCACACATTTGCCTACAGTTAGATTTATTAAACATTCTCTGTCATCCTCTCGCGGAAGGAAGTATTATGGTTTTTCTGAAAGTATCTGACCCTCTTCTTGTGTTTATATGTTACTGGGTCTGGAATATCTGATTAGCTTAAAAAATTAACAAATCAAAACATCGAGTCATAACTAATTGGATGAGTATGTAATGCGTGAATGCCTTTCAGCTTTGGAGCTTTCAACTCAGCAAGGGTTTGTAATCCTACTCCAAGACGAATGTATACTATACTTACAGAAGGTGAATGATTGGGGCTAAAACTGGCACTGAATCGACGTGTCCTAGGAATGCTCAACAGCAGTGGCGAAGACGTGTCTCTACTGCAAAAGAAGAGATTCCGTCATTGTGTCAGCATTCAGACACTTTCTCCCTATATGCAATACACAAAAGAATAACAGTTGCTTACCTTACTGTAGGGGTATTTCCTAAGACATTTATCATTGGAGCACTTGAAGAGCGCTTCAGGTTCGAAGTACTGTTCACAGGCGCGGGATCCACGTCCATTATACTACATTGGTGAGCGACTCGATTTAAAAATTCGCCTATAAACAAGAAAAGGTCACAGTGTTCATTTTCTGAGACATACATATTTACGAGTGCGAGTGCTAACCTATCTTATATACGTACGGGAGAAAAATAGTTCAATAATGAAAAAAGAAAACCACGCCAAGTCGAGGGTCTCTGAAGAAATCCAGAAAAAAAAGAAAAAAAGAAAGGTTCCTCAGAGGTAGAAGGGACAGAACGATTGTTTGAAAGATTGTCCGATTAATTTACACACTGGGAAGGGTCACTGTTCATATCGCTCCTATACAGCGTAAAATAAATGGAAGACAGTACTGAGTGTGTCTGCCCTTCGTAGGTATCGTATGCATCGATGCCTTGCTTATGCCAACGAAACATCACCGTTTCCGTACTGTGTAGCATAGACCCTTGCCCATCTTACAACCAAATGACCAATTTCATGATTTTCGTCACAATGCGATCGGCGTGTATCCCTTATAACGACTAAGTAGTAGGTAATAAGGTATCCTATACAGCTACCAAGCAAATCGTCGTTCCTGTTGGAAACACACGGATTGTCGGTCTCTACAACACACAACCACCCGTTTTAGACGAATAAACCTGTCAGCGGTAACATACTTTTGCGATAGACTTACCAGACGATAACTCTGTCGTTGGGACACAATATCACAGGCTGATAACACCCGTCATGAAAAGGAGCCTCGGTATTCAATCTCCACATCCCCTTGGGCTCATGTTTCGTGGACCTTTTTTCACGCACCGAATAAAATCAATTTCACAGCACTCTGCACGTTTTTAAACGCTGTACACAATGTAAACTTCAGGAATTCTGTCGTAATTAAGACTTTACACCTCAGTTCAGAAAGTTACCGTAAAACCGAGAGCGGGCACAGCACTCACAAAAAAAAAACCCCTAAGACAGTCGCCATACGGGTGTTGTGAAGCCACCAATCACGAACCGCGGCCTCGGTACCATAGTGCCCGTAACGGGGATTTTAAACGCAATTTTCAATCAGTTGAAGGGTTTTCAATAAATTAAATGTAGGTGTACGACAAAGGAGTTTTACGAAAATGCCTGCGAGGCTGAACATTGCTGACTCCACAAGAAGACAGGTGGCACGAGGTGCTGCTGAAGTTGCTGAGCTGCTGCAGGCTTTCTGAGGAAAAAAAAAAAAAAAAAAAAAAGAAGGCGAAAGCAGCGCGTTCAGCTTCTCTATTGCGGCCTTCACAAAATTCTAACAGATTTACAGTATCTCCAAGACTCCATTCAGTATTGAAACAGCGGCATTTAACGTGAACAAGCCATGGAAGAAGGTAAGTTCAAGCATCTAAGAGTTATGCCATAGTGTCTAAGGTCATAGAAGATTATAAAGTGTCTTTGGGATTGAGGGGGTCGTGCGGACTGCAGTAACGCGACGGCGACGAAACGGGGGTATGTCAATGACAACGGCCTCTCTTTTTCTTTTATACATATGTAGCGGGAGTGCTTGAGATTACCTGCCCTGTTCGAATGTACCACTGGGGGAAGAAAGGAAAGTCAAGCTTGGTGGCTCAACTTGCATTCAAAGGCCAACATTTGGAACACATCGACGACTGTACGCCATATGCTGAGGTAATGAAGCTGAGGAAGAAATGCATTAGCTTGCAAAACTTCAGCGTATACCTTTCCCGAAATATCTGCTTTAAAAGTCACACAGATCTCTACATGCAAAAATTTGACAACGAGGGCAGCCACTGCTGCAAATGATCATTGTTCACGTACAACAAAATGTCAGTGAATGCGTGCCATATTGTGGTGCATTTTTCGTCTTGCGCTCTATATCGGATGCTGTCTCTGTCAGCTGTGGATGGGTGCACACCCTTCCAGTCCAGCAAAGCTGAAAGGTACAGACAAGACTTTGGAGTCCTGGATTACAGAGCATCCGGAGTGTCTCGGATATGGAGTGCAAGCCGTGTTTGGGAATCGCTTGCCTTTCTTGTTCAAGGTACTCTCCATAGACAGTGCTCTATCAATCCAGGCCCATCCGACTAAGGTATGTGATCCTTTGCTATCGTGGCTGTGTGTGATCGCATAAAAAAATGCATCACTTCCACAGGATCTGGCCGAAGAGCTTCACAAGGCCAGTCCCGAACATTACCCAGATGCAAACCATAAACCTGAGGTTGCGATTGCATTGACTGAATTCGAGGCATTGTGCAATTTTCGGCCTTTGCCAGAAATCAACCGCTTCACGGGAGGTACATCAAGACTTGTGTGCGTACGGGACTGTGTACTGGGTGTTTGCTGAAAATCCCCTGGCTACCATAATTAAAAAACCGCTGACGCTACTGCAAAGTTGCCACCGGGTCAAGAGATGTGTTACCTTCTGTCAATCATTTATGTATTTTGCTTTACATTTCCTTGCATTTTGAGCATTTTTGGTGGACACCCTGGACATGGAATCAGAGCTTTCTTTGCCAAAATCTTTGCACTTAGTGGCACGTGCACACATTACCTCTGTCCTCATTGCAGAAATTCCCGAACTGAGGTCGTTGCTTGGAAGTGATTCAGAAGGACCACTCCAAGATAAAGCTTGCCTCAAGAGGTGCTTTAGGAGACTCATGGTCAGCAGCAAGGACACATTTGTTCCTTTGCTCAAGGCACTTTCAATAAGGCTTTCTAGCAAAGGTGATAAATCGGCCTTTATAAAGTCTATCACACATCTGATGTTCGGTGTAAGCTCGTACCAGTCGGTTTATGCTCATGCCCAGGCAGTTGGGGTCAAACTCGTGAGAAATTTACCACAGTCGGCAGTGTAATGGGAAAGGGGCAACTGGAAATGTACAATACCGAGCGATACATCTCCTAATGTGGCGGCAGGAAGATATAAACTTTGTAAGCTCCCTTGAAAGAGACTAGTGAGTTTTGTAAGAGGCTAGTGAAAACACCCAGACACTCGATGCCATCATGCCCTATCTCAGAAAAACAAAGAAGTCTCGTGATGAGACAAAATATCGCAAAGAGTTGTATATGAGGTGCACGTAGTACAGAAACTGCCAAGTGAAATCCAGTATATTATGCCCAGTGCTTGCTTATTTGCGCATACATTGTTCAAAGTGAATCTGTGCATTACCAGAGTTGTAAAACGCACACAAAGCAAGCACTGTTACAACTTTGTGTTTGCAAGAAATATTATGTATGCCTTCTTTGTTTTATATTTTTTATCGTTACACATCACTCACTAACACTAACTGCGAATCCCGTTCCTTTCAGCCAAGAGAGGCGTAGTTCCAGATAATCTTGCGGAGGTATTTCTACGTATTTACAAGAGCTATCCCAAAGACATCGGATGCTTTGTGGTGTTCTTCCTGAACTACATACGGCTCAAACCTGGAGAAGCCCTGTTTCTCGCAGCTAATGAGCCACATGCTTACATATCTGGCAGTAAGTATTAAAGCAAGCACATTTGTTAGGCTGGCCCCATGAACACTAGGTGCATGTGCAACGGCATTAAAAAAAGAACATTCCCCCATCTTTGTTTTAATTAATAAATTGACAGCCCAAGTGCAGCAGGAAACATGATAGAAAAAGACAGGCATGATATAACATTCTTTTCGTAGCACTATTTGGTCTGCTGCCACAAAGCTAACTTTAGCAGCAGACCCTGATGCCACAGCAATGTTTCGTCGTCTCATATAAGGAGAACCTCTCACTGCAACATGCATTACGACTGCAGCTCACTTGATGCTGCATACATATGTTCACTCATAATACGACACTACTTTCCAGGAATATTTTAGGGCAGCAAGGGACAGCCGATGGTGTGTCTGCGTATCACTAGCAGAAGGTCCTTTGTACACATCTTGACAGTCAGTTCCACTTTTTTCAGACTGTGTGGAATGCATGGCATGCTCAGACAATGTTGTGCGGGCAGGGCTCACGCCAAAGTTCAAGGACGTCGACATCCTCTGCTCCATGCTGACCTACAATTCCATCCTGCCAGTAGACGTCAAGTTTAATGCAGTGTCTCAGGACAATTGCTGTTCGAGTTTCCTTCCTCCGATAAAGGACTTTGCAGTCACCAGATACCAAGTATGCATTTCGCTGAACAGTTGCCGTTCTTTGCAGTTTTACAAAATATGTTTGTTTTCAGGTGCCAGAAGGAAGAACACACAACATGAAACCTGTCAAGTCGGCCAGCATTGTCATCGTCGTGGAAGGCAGCGGTCACCTTGGGAAGCTGCCGATTAGTGAAGGGTCTGTGCTGTTTATAAGTGCTGAAAAGGAGCTGCCCATCAAAGCTCAGTTTGCACTCAATATGTACCAGGCGTATTGTCCAGCCTGAACTTCCATTGGAGTAGAGGAATCATTTTAGTATGTTTACACAGAGTAAAATTCTTTTAATTACCACATGTGCCCAAATTTGCTGTCATTTATTTCAGTATTGTGTAAGTCTGTTTAGATGCCACACTGCAGGCAGTGCCCGGTTGTAGATGAGGGAGTTAGCTATGGAACAGCAGAAAAGTGCTGCAGAAATACAAAATTGATTAAATTTTTATAAAAGCGCTTTGCTGCTGCAACCTGTCATCTTCCTTCCCTTACTGCTGTGCCCGCCACTCTCCAGGTGTCTGTTTCTTCACACTGTAAACACCCTTCATATCAATTTGCAAGGGCTTTCCGTAAGACATGGCTTGGCGTAGACAACTATATTTAGAGATTTACACCCAGATATTAGTCTTGTGCCATAAACTGGAATACCTAGTTTGCCTTTATGAATTAAATGTTACCTCCTCTCCACAACAAACATGGGAACGTGCACAGAATAACAGACTGAAGGTGACCACATAATCTCCTACTTTAACACTGGTTGGGTTGCATAACATTTCATGCAACCCAACACAGGGACAAAAAGCAGTAGGAAGTGCCCTTTAACTTTTACTTCACCTTAATCTTTCCCCCTTGATGTTTCTTTTGGTCAGAAACAGAAGTATTCCAACTGCAGACGCAAATTTTCGTTACGCGAAGTGAGCACACACTAGGACTGCCAGAAAACCAAGCTAGCTTTATTTTGTATTGGTGAAAACTGAAGGAACATAATTTGGCAACTCATAATCATGCACAAACAAAATCCCCAAGCTTACAGTAAGTTACACGTGGGTGAGCACTAACAATCCTAGTAGCATTCCAACGGTGTCGACCTCATAATTAAGTAGAATTAATAGCAGTGAAGCTTCACCTCAACACACTACACTGCCCGCTGTCCTGTCTGCGGACCGGCACAGAGCAACAGGAACAGCACCGGTTTGGGAAGAACACCCCTTCTGCATCATTACCCCCTCAGCATAGTGCCCAAGCTACTCTTCTCCTGCGCAGCCTAGAAAAGTAGCAACGGTGAGCAAGTTGTTCCGACAATAAATAAAGCGCTCGAACACACTCAAAGCGTCACTTCAAGTCAACAACGCCGCCGAATGCTCTCCCCAAAACGAAGCAGACGCGACGTACACGCACACAGTCCCAAAATCTTTCAGCGTGTAATAGGGAAAAGGGGGGAGCACGCAGGCCCGACTCCGATTTGCCTTACAAAAAACTGAAAGGAGAGAGAGTTATTGCCAGGAATGTGTGCACTCTTCATCAATGCGTGCCCTTTCCTCGTTTGCTTCAAAGAAAGAAAAAAAAAAACGAGAAAAAGCACGCACAGGAAGCAGTCCGTGCCACTAGGAAGCGACGGTGCAGGGCAGAGGCGCCACCCATTCCTAGCACAAGCATCCGCCTTCTTCGTCCTTCATCGCCTTGGGCGGCTCCTGTGGCTTCAGCGGAACAGCTGGAACACGTTAAGGATCGCTACCGCCCACGATTCTTCTGTCGCTATGAGGCAGCAAAGCTGGTTGGCTCCTCTTTTTTCTTTTTTTACCTGAGGCCCATATGCTCTGTATACGTTCTCTACATGGAGGTCACAAATGTTGTGCCCTCGTAACGTAAAAAAAATTTCCGAACAGTTGAATGATGTCGGGTTGCCACCCCCCAGAGTGATGACACCGTGGATGTGTAGATGTTAACATGTTATTTTCCTTGCAAGAATCTGTACAAACCACCATCAGCTTCTACATGTAATGCTCACAAATGTACAACGCAGTTTCAACACTTGTCACTTAGAAAGGGAGCAAATATGCAAAACGCTGCCCCACACTACAGGCTTTGTCTGTCTCAACACAATCCCCATAGATGTATGGAGAAGAAAAACATAAGAATAAGGCAACGGCACCCACTACGCCAGACAAGGCAAGAGAAACGCGGGACGGCACATGATCTTCTGCAATGTAACAACACGGACGTGCACCACTCACACTATTTACATACGCTGCCCTTGTTGTGCCTTCCCCAGCCACCAGTCGTTGCAGCACTGAGGCTGCAGCAATGTTAGTCAAGCACAACGATCAGATCCCAGGCATCCTACAGCGATAATGTTACAGCAACAGCAGTCAAGTCCTGCGCCCGCCTTTGTACAGCATATGTTGAAGCTAGCACACAGAAAAGCAGAAAATAAAAATTAATATTAAAAGCAGAAGGCAGAACTGTGTCTCGTTTGAAGTGAGCCTGCATTATAAAGCTGCACGTGAATGTGCTACGCCCTTACAAAGCGTTAACCCTACCAAGGCCAAGTGGACGGAGTGTTTGCAAGTGAGAGAGAATGGATGTAAAACAAAGGGAGGAAAGGGGAGGGAGGTGCCACAGGAAGAAAGATCAGCAGCAGCTGGCAGGCAAAGGCCAGGGCATTGGGGACAAAAGGTGGGGCACGGACGCTAGCAGGCACATCCCCCTTCCTGCCGGGGCACCTCCATGGGCCCGTCCTTCAGGTCCACATCCACGACTGACAGATGCGAGTCAAGGAAACTAAAGAACGCATGCGGGAAGGCACCAACAAAAATACAAACACAAAGTGTGGAGGCCGGAAACTGAAAGAGGTAAAAAAATTATGTACATTGCCCGCCGTACAGAAACGCACTGAACGGCGCTGTAATGGTGTCAGCACACTGCAGAACAAGAAGGCAGTTGGACTTCTAAAGTAACGCATATGCTCCAATTTGTAGCCATGTAGTGTGCTGGAAGCACTTGTCTGTAATAGCCATCTCATTCTACAGTGCTCCCCTATCACCAAGGTTATCGGATAAATAACACAAACTTCTGTCATTGCGTGGCAGACGACATTGGTGCAGCTAACTAGAGTTCACGAACCATTTTCTAGAAGACCCTTAAACCTATAGCTTGGGGATTACAGATGAGTCCAGCTCTCGTATGCGGGGACATACGACGGGGGTCATGACGAAGCGATATTGCAGCAGCATTCTTGTTATGCTCTACACCTCCCCCCAGTTTCTTTCCTCCACAATTCACTTACACGTATACAGTGTTTCCCAAAAAACGAATCAAAGATTTTAAAAATGTGTACATATGTAGTGGACACATACATCAAGGCACAGTGAGCAAAGTTTGTTTGTGAAGGCCCTTGGCCAGTCTGTCTGCTCCTATCATGCAGACAAAGGTAGGGGTTTGCAATGCCAAGATATTTGCTAGATCAATGTCGTTCAGTATTGAACCCTGTGGCATTCGCTGCAAAGATTTCGTTCTCTTTTAATCACTGGCACTAACTCCAGGCTGATATGTTCTGTCTTCCCACCCATGAAAGGAGCTTTTAAAATAGTACCACGGGTATCAATCTTTCGTGAATAGAGTTTGTGAGGTAACATGATGTTCGAGAGCGCTTCATGCACATACGGGATGGCTCCTGCATTGCTTTTTCCGAATTCAAAATTAGTTTTCAGAGACAAAAGTTATTTTTCGATGTGCACTGTACCTTTTTAAAAAATCTGACTCATTTTTGTGAAATGCTACGTACCTGTATGTACATGAACCTCTGCATTTTCCAGCTTTTTATCTACCCCCACTAATATATATATACATTTTTTGTATGGGATGTGTAAAAAAGTAAAATTGAGTTATACTAATAAAACAGCATAGTCTGGTGTCGAAAAAGCACTTGAGACAGCTTTGGTAACAGCTTGCTGGGAATCGCTGTTCACATCCAGAGAAAGAGAGAGAGAGAGAGAGAAAAGACGCCTCATTCAGAGTGATTACCGTGGGCGCTTCCAGATTTTTTTTTACGACTTGTTCACCTAAAAGTTTAGGCGACAGTATTGCACATGTATTGCAAACTGCCGTTCATCCCACTGTACACAATGGAAAGCCTTATGTTAAAAATGCCACTCACATACTAAACCAAAAACTGTTAAAAGCAGAGCCTGAAGTGACATGTGCTGTTAAAGCTGGCTCACAAAGAAGCTTCCGTGTAATAGCAGGATCGTATGACACCTGCCACGGCTATGCATAAGTCTAAATTCTTCGTTGCTGACGCGTACTCATGCATTGTTCCTCAGTTCTGCCCTAGGGATCCTAGATATAAAACATGCAGTCCGCATCATGCTAGAGTTCCTTTTGTCTTCTATTCTACATCGCCTTGCTGCACACAAGTACTGCAGCAGCTGCAACCAAACACGCAGCTCCTAACATGCACACTCTGCGCAATGTGGTAGCATTTGAACTTTAAGAAGGACTGCTTATACTTCATTTTAGCAGGCAGGCAGTGTACAGCTTGCATAAAAACACAATGCGTGATGCAGACATGAAAACAGTGTTCGAGTAGCAAGCAACATGGGGACTTGCAGAAGATCATCTAACCCAGTGGTGCTGTCTCACCTATGTTCACACCAACACTTACAAATTAAATGTGCTTGTATAATTATGCCACACTCTGTATCATGATGATCTTGTTCTATCCATTAGCATGTATGCACACAGTGCAAGGCTAAGATTAACCGCTTGTCTTGTACTCGGTACGACAAGCGTCGATGACCAACTTCAGACCTTACACAGTTATCATCGATGCCGGCAATTCAATTGATGCGCTGAATATGTGAAATTACTGCACTGTTCCCAAACTCCCCTCTGCATTTTGCCTAAACTCTGTTTGTTTTTTAAAACAACAGTGATGCCATTTATATACTAACAGATATAGGTGTAAAATGTACATAAACTTTTGAAGCAAAACACAGGAAAGGATACTGTCCTCTTTTGTTCGTTCTGTATTTTCCATGCCAGGTAATGCTGCCGCTACGCGCCTGAAGAGCTAAACAAAGTTTGCATGTTAGCACTTTTAAGTTGTAGAATCGTGTTCAGGTGTATATGCAATACAAGATTTTTTTTTAGAAAGGAGAAGAGGACTGCCTGAACACTCCGAAGTGAAAACAACACCAAACGTTGGCACAAGTATGCGCTCCAAAGCTGGGTGTCGAACAAAAATGAGAATCATAATT
>JARGYV010102929.1:0-12117 GCA_029532675.1 Ornithodoros moubata | reverse complement strand
CTTTTAAGGGCTCCCATACAACAGGTGATGACGTTGCCATTCCCGAAAGTTCGGCCATTTCGGTCAAGGTGCGTCCTTGGAGCCCAGCCTTTACGCGCCAATGGGATTCGGCCAGCGAGTTGGGGACAAGAGGCAGAGAATCCCTCGGTGGCCTCCAAGCCTAATCCTCGCATTCACTGCATTCATGATCGTCCTTCGCGAGTCGTTATGGCGTGACGCAACAGCGTCTAGAATATTGTTATCCACGTCCAACTAATTTCCATAAGCAGCGTTGCCGTTGTAACGACTGTCAGAATAATAGCGAAAAATCGACCGGGTACTTGTATCAACAGGTCTAATACTATCGATCTATCTACAGATCTAGAGATAGACCGAACCATAGAGTTAATTGAAAAGCCATCTATGCAATGGTTGAAGCAAAAGTCTGTAGCACGCAGGCGATTGTACTCTGTACCGAGCGCCTATCTAAAGTGATCGTACCTCTTATCGCAACGGGGTTTATGCAATGACTACGCGCATCCCAAAAACGGAGATCCTTTCTTTTTTTTTTTTTTTTTTTAGTTCATGGCGTAAAGTGACTTACACATCTGCGTTATTCTTATGTATATACCATTAGCTGTTACGCGATTGCTTTACGAATCCCAGTACCACACGCGCCGTCATGCATCTACCTCAGCAACATTGTGGGGGGAAAGACTTGAACCTTTGGTGGAGAAAACTGCGCGCATACGCCACCACTCATTAAGGCAATGGTAAAACTCCCAAAAAAAAGCGCTACCGACGGCAGGATTCGGTCCCATCACCTCGTAGTCTTGACTCGAGGAGCGAGTATTTCCGCCACTGACATGAGGCTGTTAACAGCTGTTTCTTCCCATCCCTTTACACCGAACATGGAACCTCGTCATCGTAACATGCGGCGACTAAACCAAGTAATGTGAAACACCAGCGGCTCCTACTTGCTGCGCTTGAAAGTGACAACAAGAAAGGTATAAAGCAAAGACACTTCGGAACAACCATGACACGGCGGGTGTCAAACACGGTCTGTTGGCCCCAGTATTGACTGGGAAAAGATCAATCTCCTCTCACACATTACAATGTGCTTACAATTACGGCTTCATCCTCAGAAGACCAGAAAGTCTCGTCCCCAAAAGGATATGTGGGCATTCCGAAAACACAAGGGCCCAAGCATCGTATATAATGTAATCCGTACTTACTTCGATTGTCATCTCAATTATGAACCGCGGGGAGACCATAAATACGGCTTTCATTTATTCGCCGTGGCGTGGGTGCAGCACGAGCCGTAGCCTGTCGTCTTCATGATGATCGATGCTGTTGGGAAAATGTATTGCCTGTCCGGTATTCTGTGACTTGGCTGGCGTGTCCTTACAGATGACTTTATAGACAACGTGTCTAGAAACATCTACCTTTCATTCGTATGTTCAAATATTTGAGACCTTAACAGATTGGGCGAACATCGTGCCTGAGATGAGTGGGCCCAATTCTTTCAAGAGGCACCTGGATACAGGGAACCTATCAATCCTCTCAGGTGTTCTCTACAAAGTGGATCGCCCACAATCACCGCACTAGTCGCCATCAGAGTTCGGACAAAACAGTGACATCACTTCGGCGGATACTGGCATAGCTTTGAGATAAAGATGGAGTATTTACTTGTTTTTCCTTTTTTCCCCCACTTTTTGGCTGTAGTTGTGCACTTTATTTCTCAAGACTACGTGACACTGTTCTCTGAACGGTTCATTGTTCCCTGAAGAAACGCCGAAGTTCACTGTTGTGGTGAAGTGTTGCACAGAGCAAGTACAATCTTCTTTGGTGTGTAGTTAGATATCGACCGAGGGAAGGGAGATCTCCTGGGCCGGGTTCATGGGACTGAACTTGTATAGGCCTCTGACGCTCTGAGAGAAAGCCAAAAAGAAACGCCGACAGCGTTGCATGCTAGCGCCTGCTGGTGATCGAACGCGTCTCCTCAAAGTCCTGCCGTGCGAGGTGATTCCTGTGGAACTCTGGGGCCTGAAACACGTAATGTGCTTGACGCGTGCAGTACCATCTCAGGAAATACTTTTCTTTCCGGACTTGTCAGACTAATGACGAAGTTTTAAACTCATTTTTTCTCAAGTATGGCCCAGTCATGAGATAATGTGATTATTTGGAAAGTCTACTCTGCTGCGGTCCTAGGAGGGCGTGGGGTAATATTTGATACTAAGCGATCTGCGAGCCGCAAGGTAAGAACAACAGGCGAATATCTGCATCACTGATTTGTACCTATAAATTTCTACCACATCTATCGAAGTGGCCACATATGTCTCATTTGCCTGTAACGAAAAAAAATTTTTTTTCGCTAATTGGGCTTTGAAATTCTGAAGCTTGACATCGCGTACTTCAGCTCAACCAGCAAATGGATAAGTTCAGAAAATCACAAAAAAAAATATAGCACGTGTCAGTAAAGAGGATATAGATGGTTTTGCCTGCTTTTTTTCCTCTGATTCTTCTAACTACTAACTGAAACGAGAACCACTTGTGGCATCTGAACTGTAAGCAACAGACGTTTCCTGCGCACCAGAAAAGAGGCAAAAACGGTTTATAACGTTTTTAACTCACCCATTTCGAAACAAACGACCATCTCCCTTCGCACACGAAATGCGATATCGCATCCACTTAGTGCGCATGTATTGCGCAGAACCGCGTTGTTGCGTTCGGTCTAGTGGGGATATAGTATTTCCTCTCTGCAGCACATCTTGTTGATGGTTAGTACGGTACCTACTTCATATAATTTTCTGTTATGCTCCTGCTATCGGCGACGAGTCATCAGGCTATGCTTACACAATATTCTACAGCAACACAGCCCCTTTGGTAGCCAGGCATGTTTCAGCCTACACTAGCCAGCATTCGCGTTAAAGTCTACAAATATCGATTGCGGTGTCTCCTTTCGCTTTTTCGCAGCCAAATGAATCACGTTCAGTGGCCGAATTTACGGAGCGGTCACTGACTCTACTTCTTAAGACGTACACGTCCATAGGTTACCACTAATAGCCTAAATGAGTCTGCGGCTGCCCATACACAAGGTATAGCGCTTTACTATTTTAGTGGGAGACCTGCTGGGCAGGCCACTACTTGTAATGCATATGTAAGTCAATGTCGTTAGTTCTGTGCGAACCGAGTGAGCTGCGAATGGAATGAGACAGGGGCCAATTGGAGAAGACGCGAACGAAGAGAAACATCTTGCCAATGTAATGCAAGCCCCAATCCCCCGTGCATCGGAAGTTTCGTATGCATTATGCATAAGGCGACAGCCCAGAGGACGCACCACCGAAAATGAAAACCCCGGAACTGGGGGTACTACTGAAGGCGACGTCCTTAGATCTGAAAAATAGTGTATACGCCCCTGCTGTTCGGCATGCGCGTTATTTGAGGGAAATAGATGGGACGAACATGATGTGGAAGTTCAATGCATCAAGCGGCGAAAATGATGCGCAATCGCGAGGGTTGTTGACTTGCCATAACCCTAGAGAATAGTGCGGACAGACAATGCGCTGGAGGGTTAGAACACTCTTCCAACTGGCGTTCGCCGCGTATAAGGCGTCTGCACTGGGGTTGTTATGTCGTGTTGAATAGCGTGTTATTTAATTCGGAACCGAAGTAGCCTTCGAAGTATTCAAATTTGTATCAGGTTGTTGGCTGGTTGGTGGAAAAATAATTTGAGGACTGTGGTCTTCACAAAGAAATATGAAGCCAGAATACTACAAGAAGACTACAACGCGCTCAGCGCACTGCAGAGTGGGCTTGACCCAGTGCACGTTACTGTAAGGTGAGGCCTACTTGCAGGATATCAATGAGTGTCAAAAGGATGCCTGGACTGCATGTTGAAGATCATTTTACACGTGGCTACACACAGATAGGGGAATGATGATGGGATGCAGCTCTTGCAGCAGACCGCTGCCCCGTTTCTGTGGAGACTAGTATATGCAAGATGAGGATGTTATGATGGATAAATTCGCCAGGAGTTCGGCTGTAGCGAGCAAGTTCCTCAGGAGTTGAAGGCCCTGCATTCCATGTGCTGTGGTGGTTCAAGGCCCAAGGACTTCGGTCAACGTGAATGGGCCTTGATCCATGCGACTCATTATAACTTGACACCCTTCTTGGAAACGAGTGCATTTTGCAACTCGTGGAGGAATGTAGGATGTTTTCGAGAAGATGGTTTGGAGCTCCTGCCGGATCCGATTCAGGCAAACGACAACAATATGAAGGATGTATGATAACTGTAGTCATGTAGCGTTTATAACGACATTCTGCACGAACAATCCGTCGTTGTAGTTAGACTACTTTCAAAGTCGCTAATTACCATCAGTGACATCAAACAAGCTCTCCTTGCGCGCATTTATGGCCCCCCAATGCCCCCGTTATGTTTCAAGGGAACCTCAATTTAGGCGGAATTTCGTTCTCGCGGTCGTATTGCACGTCGGTGACAACAGCATCAATAGATCTGCAATCACTCACTGCCAGTGGCAGAACTTGAGCCACATTCGTCGATGTCGTTGGCCTTCCCTCCCAACGGTCATTACTGATGCCCTCCCGACGTTCCTTGAACTGTCTGAACTACCTGAAAACTGTATGGGGGAACATTTCCTCAAAGCTTGGACAACTCTACAGCTTAAATTACTCCAAACATATTTATTTTGTGCTTGGTAGACATCTTGCCACAGTATCTCACCCCTCTGATCTTTTTTTTTTTAAAAAAAAAGAACTGATGACCTAGAAAGGGAGAGAGGGAGTTGAAAGCTGAGGAACTAGGGAGGTTATCAGTAGTCGAACTATAGCAGAGTTAAGGATATTTTTGTCAGAACCTGTCGTTTACCAGCTGCGTATTACGTACTGCTCGCAGTATGTTCTCCCGTATTCCCGTAGCATCCTTTCGTATAGCATGCAGTCTCGAATAATTCCTCATTCGTTGGAAATACAACGCGACTGCTCCTTTACGTGTCGTACTACTCTTACGTAAAGCGCTCCATCGGTGAACACCGTCCTGAAATCTCACGATTGAGACTGAATAGGCGAACGGACAGTTTCAGGTTCGCTCCCAATGTACGACATGCAGCCTAATTTAAGCCCCATTGTTTTCATCCCCTTTTGTGCTGAGCAGCGAAACGAGCACTGGAATGCCCTTCAGAGGGGATAGACGACTGTTGGGCAGTAAGGTGAAGAGAAAAATACTACTGCGTAACGCAAATTCGAGCCAAAACTAGTTGCAGTGGTTATCGATAAATTTCACGACGGATTTGTCAACGGCACTTCTTTTACAATGCACCACAAAACATGACTGGATAGACATATATGTATAGTTCCAGTACGAAAGCGTGTAGTTACATCACGCCCTTTATAGCAGGATCAGAAAGAATGGTTCTCAAGTCAAACAGATTATATTTCTTCTTTTTCTTTTCTTTTTTTGCCGAAAAAGAGGTGGATCTTGAGTTTTCAACGTTATCCACAGTTTCGTGTGCCCTTTCGAGCATCACCTGGCGCTGTTTGGCTCCACAAGGAACATCGAAACTTTCTAGTAGAAATGGCTCACAACTAATGATAATGATAATTTGATAATTTGTAGGTTTATGTCGCGAGACAACTGCGATCATGAGCTACGCCACAGTCGGAGATTTCCGGCGCACGTCAAAAGATCCCCGGGCGGTCTAAATTATCCGCAGTCCTACAGCTAATACTGATACTACTTATATATATACGTATACATCACTGATTAGCTGTCGCTCACAGATAATCAGTAATGTCAGGGATTGGATTGATGCGACGGTGAGGCCACATCATCGAGTGACACCTTCTTTTAGAAGTGTTAGGCAGTTTAGGTATCTACAAGAGAAGGAGAGAGATTGGCGAAAAACACAAGGAAAGAAACAAGTGAACTGTGGATAACGTTAGAGTATCACACAACTCTAGGTATATAATTTACTGACTGCACTTCGTTGTGCTCAGCATTCATACATGCAGAGGTATTGATGGATAACATTTTAATGGAAGGCTATATTTTTCTCACAACACCCAATCTAAGAGCTTTCAGTTCATTGAACCTAAAAGTCCCGTATTCGCCCTTGTGGGTGAAGCGACTGTGGACACATCACCTCAGATTTTTTCTTCGCGTTGCAGCGCACGTCACAGTGCTGTGGGCGCGGGTTTAAAGCAGCTAGGCTTTCGTGTAAGGGGTCACGTAGCAACCGTAATGGCTGGGGTAATTTGGCGTTGAAGCACGTGTCACTTTATGACTGCGCATTCGCTTTATGACCGGTGATCATGCACATTGCTCCATTGCTCTTTTTGATGCGCTGCTTGAGAACACTCATCCATCTTTGTCTTCACCCGTAACGTTCCACAATAAAATACACACTGAGTCTGAATCGGCGTCCTTCACAGACGTTCACAGTCGTTCTCCTTCGTTTTGCCTAGACTAGAAATTCATCTGCTCACCTACGTCATTATAGGTTCTAGTGGTAAGCTGTCTTACAACTTTGAGTAAGGTACGCAATACGAACGTCTTGTGCCTTTTCAAACACACAGCACAGTATACTGAGCACGGGCAGTGGCGCCTGTGGGAGAAGGTGGATGGTCTGGCTGGCTGTGAAGTAGATATAGGACACGAATGATCACTCCATTGTGGCTAAATTACAGGTTAATGGAGCGCCAGACTATGCTTGCAAAAATCTACGCTCTGTGAAGGTCTTTCAAAATTCTAGTGAATCCGTCCGTGAAAATGTGGTGCCATTCAATATTTTACGCGAACGGAAATCGATCATCTAAGTACAGTCGCTCACAAATGTAGCCACCAGCCGCTGTTATCCTCGTAATTGATAATCATGGATCATTAATTATGTTCTGACAAAGTAGTTTCCTCAGTACTATACCTGCTCCACAAAGGATTCTGTAGCATCATGAATATGCACGTACCTTCCACCCATGAATCCGAGAACAGCAGATGGACTTGGAACCAGATGTTCACGCAGCCACCTGGCCAGCCCTTCCCGTCCAAACATTTGTTTACTCTTCATTAGCTGATACCTACACAAATACTCTGTACAGCTACATCTTCAACTTTGGTAAGGTGCCAGCGACACAAGCAAATGGAGACTCGTCCTATTTTTCGAACTGATGCCAATTGAATCCACTACTTAGTGGTGAAATGGTCGCCAGGAAGGTACGATATACTATATAGCTGCAGAGGAAAGGCGACATTCTTTGCGGTCGTCTTGCTGTCGTTTCCAGTATCAATTGTCGACACTGAGCGCATTTTCAAAGCGACACGTTTGGCCCTGATGCGTTTGCCAGCAACAGCTTGAACATATTCCGAAGAATTTGCTGTCTACTCTAAGGAGCAGAAAACATATATACCGCGTAGCACTTCCTGTACCTCAACCTTGAAAATGAAAACGAAAATCGTGTTGCCTGTGTGCCTGGATGTAGAACCTGCTCGAAGGAGATATTTGAGATTGTATATAGTGTTTACGCGCCTAGTTTTATCGCTTCCCCTAACCTTTTTTTTTTTTTTTTCTGGTATTGATACTGGAGCCTAAACCCCACTGAAATTCGGTCAGAGATGCTATACCACATCAGCATCAAGATGGTTCCAGTACCAGCGCTGGCAACTACAGTATGGCTCTGTGGTAAACTTCTTCAATTGTGTGTTCCTTAGCGCTCTGAGATCTTCATGTTTGTCTACTTGGTGGTGGTGGTGCGGGCTCCATGCCGATGTACACCTTCCATTGATAGTAGGAAACTCCAGTAAAAATCCCGCACAGCACGCGGTAGGACTCCAACCCACCACCTCTCAGTCTAATAGGTCTCTTTGGGAAAGAACCTAGAATATCCCAGATGCCATCGTCAGCAGCGATAACGGAAATACTTAATACAGACCTCATAGGTAAACGTGTGCCTAAGGAGGACAATACTGGAATGAAGATGACGATGCAATTAGGACCCCAAGAATACAAAATGTGAAACCAACTCTCTATATGTTGACTTGAGCTCATATTCCTCGGTGTCATCCGTGTGGTTAGTAGCAAACCCAAGATTCACTTGCAGAAGATTTATATTTCCGAAACTAAATAGTTCCAGGAGTATTCCTCCTGCTAGTGTGGTTATCCGAAATGTTTCATCGCAGCGATACAAAAACTGTAAGTTTCATTACGTGCGGCAGAAGGGATCCGATTACCATAAAGATTCTAGTATCGGGCTATGGCTTAGGCCATGAATTCTAAGCATATCACAATATGTTTTTCGCAGAGTGAGTTTTAACCTGCAATTGGATACAGTGGAAGAAATATCACATAGTCTCTATTCACTGGAGCACTCAGGATGAACTTTTCTTTCGTGGAAGACCGATGGCTTCTTTGCATTTCACTTGGAGGAATAAGCGGCTTCCGTGCCAATACCATTCGCCATCGGGAGATTGATAGCTTACGCAAGTCAGTGTCCCGTAGAATTAAACTCTCGCGACTTTTCTTATATTTCTTTATCGATTTTATTTTGTTCGATTCGAAACGCGAGCACGTGGCAGTTTATGACAGTGAAGCCTGAAAAATATTAATTTATGCAAGTATTTACGTTGTGTTGGATGCCAGTACGCCCCGCATGTTTTACTGCGTACATTGTTACGAATTCATGCAATCAGTAGTCGTAGTAGCCACTGTTCTTATTTTAAGCACAGAGAAAGTTCATCTATCCGGTGTGCGCGAGCGATACCTGAAGAAGAAGAAGAAGAACTACTACTTCACGGCATGGTGCACCCCCACAGGGTAGGACTGCGGATAATTTAGACCACCTGGGGATCTTGTGACGTGCGCCGGAAATCTCCGACACACGGTGCCAGTAACAATACCTGAGGCAGATACAGATACCTGAGGCTGTGGCGTTTTTGTGACTGCGATTTCACTGTCGATGCCACTGGTCGCTTATATCCAGACAATGCGAGTACAAGCCGCAACAGACTCCAGATACAAGCGATGACGACTTCCACGTTGTGGAAGTCCCTTGTATAGATCTTCGGGAGCGCTGCGCTTCATCGCTTGACCGTGGCAGCATTCTTTACTTCTTTTTGTTTCAGCTTCTCTTTTTCTCTCTTTCTCTCTCGCTCTATATGTGTCGCATTCTTTCACTTTTGCCACATCATCAAATGACGACGACGGCCTGGACGATGAAAGTACACTCTGCAGCACTAACGCAGTACTGAGAAACGTGAAGCCATTACTTCTTCCTGGAATAACAGTAAGCAGTCATAGCGGCTACAGGGATTTAAGCAGAGGCGACCAATGAAAAGCATGCCGTCAGAGTACCTTGAATTATCACGTTCTCGGGATTTTGGGGTTCCCGGGATGAAAGTAGAATGGCGGAGGGCAAGATAGAGAGCAGCCCCTTGACTGTTTGCATCGCTTTGCATGGTTCCATATCATCCCAAGTATTATTGCCGATAATTAGTTCTTCGATATTCTCCTATATTAGGTGCACTTTGTGGCAGTAATATTGCTTCAGTTGCGTTATCCTCACCCAGTTTACAAAATGATGACAGAATATGTAAGCATGCGCGCACTAACTTTTTTTTTTTTTTTTTTACAGTTCTCTGTAATTAGGTGCCATAAAGGGCCAAGAATATGTTAATTTTTACTGTCCACTTTTTCTGCCCATTTTCAAGCTACAGCCTCGACGCTGCTTGTAACTTTTCTTGGGGACTGTATCAACTGTCATCTACATCGTTACCTTTCCATCGGACAGATAACGACACACGATATTACAATCACCAACGTAACTTTAGGAAAAACGAAGGATCTCCTCAAAACACCTGGCGTACGGGGTAGGTGACTGTAGTCCCCTTACGAAACGTTACTTGCTACATAAAAGTGATTCGCAGGATAAAATAACTGCGTCCGCGCGTAATTGCTTAGATTGTATTTTATTATGTCAACAAGAAACGAAACCAAGACGTACGTTTCGAGTCATTTGCTACTCTATATGCAATGACCATAAATACATGCCGTGATGAGGACAAAACTGATAAGATGAGCTGCAGGACATGAACTCACATCTTCTAAATTGCCGCTCCAGGGCTCTGGGGGGTCAGGGGTCAGTGATTTCCTTGTATCGTTATTCTAAGGCAAGTTGAGGTTTATTTCTGTATTTCTTCCCTATTTGAGTGTGTTCCAGCCTGCCAGCACCAGTTTCCATCGTTGTTTATACGAGGGGTTCTACAACATCCGAAATTTGCGGCTCTTTCTTCCGTTCAGTGAAACCCAGCTACAACGCCAGATTGTATAATTTTTTCCTTTTTTTTTTTTCTGGACTCCGACACTTCAGAAAGCAATCTGGTGAGATTTCATGAAATTATGCTCTATTTTAGTATGGCTAAGGCAAAACGCAGAGATGACTAAAAGTGATCCACACTATAAACTACGATAATAATTAGTGGCTTACGTCGCGAGACAACTGTGATCTACAAACCAAGAACGACTGACCGTGCTACATGACTAAACCACGTACAACAAAAACATCGCAAACGTTTCCCGTACGTTCGTACGCGAAAATACTCTTCTTCGTCTTTCATGCGTTGTCTGCGGTAAGACAATCCGAAGCTTTGTTCTGATGAAGTGTAACTATAAGAGCAAGTTCCTGCTCGTCGTATGCTAATACAAGTGAAGGTTTCAATTTAGGAAGACAACTTTTTTTAGAACAGGAACGATGTCGGAGAAAGTCAATTTCGTTTCTTCGTGGCTCAGATTAAAGCCGCAATGAAAACAATTAGAACCCGAGAAGGGCACTTGTGCTTGACTCGGGGTCTTCCTTTGACGAGAATTCTCATTGTGGGCACTACTGCTCAGCTCAATGGTCAGGAGCCACTCTGCACAATATGGAAATACTCGCAATTTCTATTCAACGCGTATACGACGCGCCTTGTTTTATGTATAGACACAGAATAAAGAAATGAGAAAAGAACCGCGCTGAGTGGGCTAAGCCGTCACTCGATCCATGCATGGACTGGGACGTGGGTTCAAATCCCACCGCTGGCCATGCTGCCAGGGATTTCCTATAGGGTTTCTCTCAGACTTTGCAGACGTACGTCGGCACAGTTGCCTTTGAAGTCGGACCAAGACGCACACTAACCCCCCTGTCTCCCCCTCCTGTCCTGTACCGTCCTGCCTCTATCTGTCGACATCCGTACCTTACTCATGGCCACAGTTGCCTAGCACCGCTAACACCGAATACAACAAAAAAAAAGCTTCGAGAGTTCAGGGCATGGCGTTTTCGCATCCGGCATACCTGGCTCGGCGAACGTTCAAGATAGCGCTGTTGGCAGCTGACCTAGGAATAATTAATTTCTATTAGTCAATTAACGTTTTACTTTGAACGTTCCGCGAAAGACTGGGATTACAAATACTTGGTCACCCACCAGTAAAAGATGATTCGCCTGATAGAAGTACTTTGTACGTGCTTTGACTTATCGCGCGCTTGAGTTTAATATGCAAATGAGACCGTGTGCGAAAGTGAAACCGTGTGTGAAAGTGAAACAAACGGAGAGAGCCAAATAAAAAAATGCAAGCAATTGTCCTTGCACTCAGGTTTTCGCGGCAACAAAGCTGTTTATCAGACTCTGACATCGTGGCATCCTTCCATTCGTTATCAATTCGATAATATGGCGCGTTGATAAGGGCGAGGAATTTCCCTTTTTCACGTCCTTTGTTGGCGGCTTTCCTTCTGTCCATTTCATTTGCATTCGACATTTCGACCCCAGGAAGCACCTGTCATTTTCAAGTTTCTTTTAACATTAGGCAACCAAGGGTACTACAAAAGTGAACGGCTAGCAACGCTGGTTCACGGGATTACAGAGCTGCGATATAGGTCACTTCACGAAATTAATATTGTGGAAAGCTTGAAATTAATCGAAACGAAATTAATCTTGTGGTCTTACAAGTACGAAGCAGGAAACTACAGCCCGGTGCTGACTGATTCATGACGGTCTTTCCATTTGTTAAACAGCGAAGACAAATCCAAAAATCCGGTGGAGCACAAGTTAAAGCAACACGCCTCAGGTTGGAAGCCGCCGATATTTCGCACAGAGAC
>JARGYV010102905.1:0-16934 GCA_029532675.1 Ornithodoros moubata | reverse complement strand
CAATTTCAATTTCAATTTCAGTCTCTGCGTTCCTATTATTTCAAAGTGCGCTACTATTTCAATGATATTACCTTACCGACATTATTGCGGTGCATTTCATAACGCGCAAGTGTGAGTAAAGTAGCTAGTATGTTTTAAGAACGTGGCTTCGTGCCCCATTTCCACTAATATCGGTATCGCCACTGGTTGTCTCCGGGTTTTCAGGATGCGAGACAGGGGTGATAACGCATGTTTGAAGGAAAAGCTGCCTTTCTGTAAGTCGGGTTCGCCTATCACACATGAATGTTGGTCACTGTAGGTAATCTTTTTGACATGAGCTACTACGGTGAAGTAAAATAGGCTCATAGATGAGTTTAACGTACTGGTATGGCCGGTTCTGGCTCGAACTCAATTATTGCCTGCATTTCTGCCATTCACTTGGTGGTAGTGTTGGCGGAGGCTGTGTCAGGAATGCTTTCCGTATAGTCGGTTCGCCCTTCGTTCACACTCTTGCCTGGCCTAACATAGGGGCACCTGTGCTCGGTAGTCATACATCAGATATTGAACCATTTGGGAAGAAAATGCAGAACACTAATATAACGGCGGCTGCTCGTGCACTCTCCTCAAACTGATCGTATTTGTCGAGTTGACACAATTGCTAGCAACTTCAGGTTTTTGTGCCTGCTTGCTCCAATTTCATACGATTCCCACTGCTTTTTTTTTACTTATATGTCTTCCGTTAGGAGTTAGCTGTGTATATTCTTTCCTTTTCACTGCAATTTTGCTGTGTACAATTCCCCGTGACTAAACTTTAGCGGAGTGGCCTGGTGGTATTTTCATAAGTAGGTAAATATCACCGGTACTGTCTGATATTAAATTAGTATAATAAAATTAGATCGGGTTGCGTTTCAGGTATATCATCACCATGTGACAAAATCAGCGCTTTCTTCCGCTCTAAGTCAGCTTCGTCAGCTAATCCGCTACATCATCAATTTTTGCATATCCTCCATACTTTTGAATTCTACGTGAAACTTGCCGCATATGTTATTAAAACTAACTTCTTTATTGCACTGCTTTGTACAGATGATGGTGGGTGGATTTGTTATATAAGGTATTGTTTGTGAATTCAGCCGGTTGTTTCAGTCTTGTTGGATCCTTGCGATCTGTAAAAGAAAGCTCGAGGGTCAGTGCCGCTGAAAGCTCAATCCCCACGAGCAATGCTAAAACACATCCACCTGAAATTTGAAGTGCTGTCGTTGTGATTGAACTTTATATAATACATTGCATATCATATTAGTCCGCGTCGCATAGCACGCATAATACTCGTACTAGCAAAGGTTACGCTGCTGTGGTTACGATTCGCATTGCATGCAACAGAGCTCAAAGGCAATGCAGAAGCGGTTCATCTGGCAAAGTAGCGCACTGAAGAAACAGTCACGGCTAATGACTAAGTGAAATGAGTACGAAGCATATAGTACCGAATTTCGCCTAGTTTATCCGAGGTAGCCATGCTGGCTGCCATAACCCTGGGAGCCATAGGCACCACCTGCACCGGCAGCTCCCTGGTTGAAACCACTGGATCCCTGGTTGAAGCCAGATCCGTAGCTCTTCTTGTCAGCCGAGTTGAAGCCAGAGCTGTGGCGGTATCCCGAAGAATCGCTGTAGCCCTGGACATTCTTGTGTGCACCTCCGGCGGCGAAGGCACCACTGCCCTGGTTATGACCAGCAGCGCCAGACTGGAATCCTCCCTGCTGACCTCCAGCGCTGTGACCGTAGCTGCTGGCCCCGCCTAGACCTCCGCCATAGCCAAGACCGCCACCTACACCACCTAAGCCACCTGCACCAAGACCAACTCCACCACCAAGACCACCGAGACCACCACCGTATCCGAGACCAAGGTTACCGGGGTAGGCAAGGCAGGCAGTGACGCCCAGGAGAAGAAGAGTCTGAAATGATATGCCAGAAGTCTAGTCTTTCCGATACCTCCTCAGCACTTCGTTAGAATAATCTCACGACGTAAGTGCACTCGTACGTGCTGACAAAACCCGGCTGAAGCAAAAGTTCATAAGGTTACATATTAGTTTCACAACTGAAGATATGTACGAGGAAAGATTGTCCGCACAGTTACACGAGTTCGTGAGGTCGTACGTCAAGAGCTGTTGCCGAGTGTCGGGTGAAAACGAACGCTCAGAAATTGACAGCAAGGCCAATATGGAAACACTGCGAAACCAGTGACCCCAACCAGTCACAACCTAGGAGCTGTTATGTTGACTTACCAGCTTCAGCATTGTCAAAGGACAGGACTTGTCACGACCAGCGAACACTGCCGTCTGAGTGGTGCCTCTAAAGAATACCCAAGACCTTATATAGGATTGTATGTTATAGGCGTCAGAAACGTCGCTTCCCCTCCGATTTCGACACGGCTCATCCCCTGCTATGTGTCCTCCTCTCTCATATTGTAGAAAGCAAGAAAAGGGCATTTTCTCCAGAATTCCAGGATGCTGGAGAGGTGTGATAAGCTGTTTGAAGGAAAAGCTGTCTTTCCGTAGGTTGTGAACCATGTGTCAAAAAGAAAGGGAACCACACATGAATATTCGCTAATGTAGTAATATGAGCTTCTGTGAACGATGGGTACATCGTGCTCGTGCGACCAGTTCACACTCGAATTTAAATTCGGCATGTGTGCTTGTTGTAAATTATAGTGTTGCGGCGGTGGTACCTTGTTACTGACCGATACGGCTGCGGGCTTGGCAGCCGGTAGCAGTTATGTACTGGCTCTAGAGCGGGGTCGCTGTCCGTCTTTTCAGCATAGCTCCACCTCATTGGGAGTTTATGATGAGATGCGACCATGAAGAATTCTGTTGTCATGGTTGTAGAATACAGACGTGCGATAGAGTCTGTGCTCTTCTTTCTTTTTTAGTTCTTTCGTATCTTTCACATTCCTTATAATAGGAGAAAAGTATTTTCGTCTCCCAGTGTGCGGTATTAATATGTGTTTACGCAGATGTCATATAACAGTGTCATTTGCATATGTCAATCAATACTCACCCAGCTGAACGCCAGCCCTGATCATCCCGTTCGTCCCTAACTTCACCACCTCACCTACTCATTTCGCACACGGAGGTAATGGGGTGGGGTATCGCACTAGGAGTCGTGAAATTCCCGCATCATCGTCGTCATTTATCGTTGTTGTTGTCAGTCCATTTGGCATCTCATTCGTACATTTCAGATAAAGGCTGAGCGTGATGCATGTGTTATGAAACTTAAATTCCTTTATTGGACCGTTGTGTACAGCTGATGGTTGTAACAGATGTGTTATTCATGTCTCCAACCCTTGGTTCCAACCTCGTATCCGTGTGACCTGAAACCATAATGCTGAGGTCAGAACTGAGGAAAGGTCGATCTGAACGAACAGTGCTAAAACACATCAAGTTTAAATGAGGACCGCTGTCGTTGTGGCAGAGCAGTGAAGCGAGCTGAGAATAGGGCTACTGGGTGCACTGGCATCATTAAAACTGCGGCGCGTAAATCACGTGCGATACATAATAACAGAACTTGAACTGTTCGGGTTATGGGGCGCATGAAACAGCCAGCGCAGAAATGGCTCCACATACTGCTACCAAGGAAACGCAATGAAGCATTCACAGATAAATTATAAAGGGTAAACGGAAGAGGAATCATGGTACCTGATTTAGCCAAGGGATCCGCCGCGCTGGCTGCCATAACCCTGGGAACCATAAGAGCTACCTCCACCGCTAGATCCACGGTTGTAACCACTGGATCCCTGGCCGGAGCCACTTCCATAGCGGCCGCCTTCACCTGAGTTGAAGCCAGAGCTCTGGCGGTAGCCCTGAGAGTCGCTGTAGCCCTGAGCATTCCTGTTGGACTCTCCGCCAGAGTAGCCACCACTTCCTTGGTTGTAACCGGAAGCGCCAGACTGGTGTCCTCCACGCTGACCTCCAGCGCTTTGACCGTAGCTGCTGCTCCCGCCTAGACCTCCGCCATAGCCAAGACCGCCACCTACACCGACAGGGCTGCGCTTGCCCCAACCAACACCACCACCGAGACTGCGCTTGCCCCAACCAACACCACCACCGAGACTAGCTACAGCGATGGGGCTGCGCTTGCCCCAACCAACACCACCACCGAGACTGCGCTTGCCCCAGCCAACACCACCACCGAGACCAACACCACCACCGAGACCACCACCACCGAGACTGCCACTGCTACCACCGAAACCACCGACCTGAGCGTTGGCAAGGCAGGCAGTGACGACCAGGAGAAGAAGAGTCTGAAACGTTATGGAAGAAGTTAATTGCGTTGTCCCGATAGGTCCTCTGCTTTTTCGCTAGAATAGCCTTCCAGTGTTAACGTACGCTCCAACAAAACCTGACTTCTCATTTGTAAAAAGAGGTTAAATACAAAAAAGAAATTTAGATTACGAAAAGAAGGTCCACGGAGCTACATTATTTGTTGCGCCACGGCATACATCTGAGCAAGGAAGAATGCCCCTATAGTCGCTCGAAATCGTGAGTTCGTACGTTAAAACCTTCCGATTTTGAAACTGCGAGTACCAGCATTAGCATCAGACAGGTTGATTTCTTGGAAATTGGCAGCAACATCAACATTGCCAGATCGATGAAATGAACTAAATGAGTTCAGGGAACCAAGATGTTCTCGCGTTCACTTACCAGCCTCAGCATTTTCACAGGACCTTACACGTTCCACGAACGATACTGGTTAAGTGGTAACTCAGACGAAAACGCGATATCTTTTATAGGAAAGCAGCTAACATGAGTCAGGAACGTGCTTTTGATTCTTATTTCCTGTGATATTGGCATCGCCCATTATTGGTTGTTGGTCCTCGTGCCCAATTACAGAAAGCAAGAGATGCTTGATAGTCTCCGGATTTCCAGGATGTGTGACAGGGGCGATTAAACGAGTGCTTGAAGGAAAACCCTTCCTGTAAGTTGGGGTCCTTTATCAAAAAGATTTAGAATCATACATGAGTGTTGTTCACTGTAGGTATCTTATTGACATGAGTTACTACAGTGAAGTAAAATAGGCTCACTGATGAGTTCTACGTACTGGTATGGCCGGTTCTGACTCGAACTGAATTTTTGCATGTATGTCTGTCGTTTACTTGGCGGAAGTGGTGGCGAAGGCTGTATCATGAATGCTTTCTGTATAGTCGGTTCACCCTTCGTTCAGTCACGCCTGGCCTAACTTATATGCCCATGCTTTATAGTCGCACATCAGATAGTGAACAATTTGACAAGAGCATGTAGAACTCTGTAATTGCACCGTGGCTGGTCGCGCGGTCCCCTCGAACTGATCGTATTTGTCGAGTCAATCCCGTTGCTACCGTCCTTTGTCTGCTTGCTCCAATTTAATACGATTCCCACTTGGAGCGACATTTCATTTGTTGCCGCGTTTTATACTTCTATGCCTTCTGTTAGAAGTTGGCTTTTGTTTTCGTATATGCCTCCGTGACTAAACTCTGCCGGTGTGGCATTTTCATGAGTGGTTAAATGCTATCGGTACTGTGTGATATTGAATTACTGCTACATAATTAGTGTCTAATAAAGGGGTTTTATATGTGCGTGCCCCCTTTAACAAAATCTCCGCATTATCCCTCCCTGCCTCTCTCTACCACCAGTCAGCTAATCTTCTATGACATCCGTTTTTGCATTGTGCCGTACTTTTGAATTCCACGTTAAACTTGCCGCATATCGTCGTGAATGATCCGGTTACCAAATTCAGCATTGTCACACAGGACCTTAATCGTTTGAGGAGTACTACTGGTAAAATGGTGCCTCATAGGAAAACACGGTGTCTTTTATAAGACAGCAACTAACATCTGTTAGGAACGTGGTCTCGTTTCTTATTTACGCTAATATATGCACTGGCCATTATCGCGGGAAGTGAGTGAGGAAGTGAAAGATGTCTGATAGCCTCCGGATTTCCAGGATATGGGGCTGCGGCACGTACAGTGTGACGTCGCAGAGGCAGACAGACCGTACATGTATCACATACGGCACCTTTGTTTTTTTTTTTTTTTGTTTTTTTTTGTCCAGGGATGATAAACTGTGTTTAAGAGAAAAGTTGCGTTTCCGTAAGTTGTGATCGCATATCGTAAGCTTTGGAATGACACAGGAATGACAGCTAGTGTAGGAAATCTTATTGACATGAGTTGTTGTGGTGAAGTAAAATGGGCTCACTTATGAGTTCAACGTACTCGCATGCCTCTTGTGTACTTGATGGTAGTGGTGGCGGTAGCTGTGTTTTCATGACTGGATTCCATATAGTCGGTTCACGCTGTCGCCCAGCATGAAGAAAGAGCACCCATGCTCGATAGTCGTGTTGAGATAGTGAGCCACTTTGGAAGAACATGTAGAAGATTGTAATTGATCTACGGCCGCTTGCGTGCTTTCCTCGAACTGAACGTACTCGTCGAGTCGACCTCATTGCTACCGTTCTTCATGTTTTTTGTGCCTTCTTACTCCATGGAACGAAATCTCCGCGTTCTTCCTGTCGGTCTCTGTCTGCCAACGATGAACTAATCCGCTCTTAGATCCATTTTTGCATTTCTTCCATACATTTGAATTCAACGTCAAACTTGCTGCGCGTGTTATGAAAACCAACTCTTTTATTGCACTCTTTTGTACAGATGATGTTGGGTGCATTTGTTACACGAGGCACTGTTCATGGCTCCAGTCCATTATATCAGTCTCGTTGTTTCCTTGCAGTCTGAAAAGGCGAGCTCAGAGGTCAGGGTTGCTGAAAGCTCAATCTAGGCGAACAATGCTACAATACATGTCAAACAACGGCTGTCCTTGTGATCACGCCTAATTATAATTATAATGTCATGCATACAGTATTAAAGCACGTTACATAGCGCGGGTATTATTAAGAAATATTACACGGCTCTGGTTACGGCTGGCATCTGTCCAAATAATACAGCAAACTTTCGAATCAGGGCAGAAGCGGTTTCTACTGGCAAAGTAATGCAGTGAGAAAACAGTAACCGCTAATGATGAAGTGAATGAGTACAAAGCATATAGTACCGAATTTAGCCTTGTTTATCCGAGGTAGCCATGCTGGCTGCCATAACCCTGGGAGCCATAGGCACCACCTCCACCGGCAGCTCCCTGGTTAAAACCACTGGATCCCTGGTTGAAGCCAGATCCGTAGCTCTTCTTGTCAGCCGAGTTGAAGCCAGAGCTGTGGCGGTATCCCGAAGAATCGCTGTAACCCTGGGCATTCTTGTGTGCACCTCCGGTGGCGAAGGCACCACTGCCCTGGTTATGACCAGCAGCGCCAGACTGGAATCCTCCCTGCTGACCTCCAGCGCTGTGACCGAAGCTGCTGGCCCCGCCTAGACCTCCGCCATAGCCAAGACCGCCACCTACACCACCTAAGCCACCTGCACCAAGACCAACTCCACCACCGAGACCACCGACACCACCACCATATCCGAGACCAAGGTTACCGGGGTAGGCAAGGCAGGCAGTGACGCCCAGGAGAAGAAGAGTCTGAAATGATATTCCGAAAGTCTCGTTTTTTTTGCTAGCTTCTCTGCTCGATAAAACATGGCTGAAGCAAAAGCTCATGCGATCCAGTATCTGCTGCACCACTGCGGGCCTATATAAGCGAAGGAACTATGTCCTGATAATCACACGAGTTCTTAATTCGTACGTCAAGACCTGTCGCCGAGTACAGCATTATTGTGTCAGGTAAAAATGAACGCTTGGAAATTGGCAGCAACGCCAATAGGATCCCATTACGAACGTAGTGACTCGGCCCGCTCACAACCAAGGACGTGTTACGTTGACTTACCAGCTTCAGCATTGTCACAGGACCTGACACGATCGGCGAAGGCTACCGTCTGAGTGGTGCCTCAACGAATACGCGCTCTTTTGTAGGAAACTAATTTGTACGTGTCAGAAACGCCGCTTCGCATCTCTTCCCCTCTGATTTCAACACTGCTCATCCTCTGCCACGCATAGAAACGCGCTAAAACGCAAGAAAAGAGCACTTCCTCCAGAATTCCAGGATGCTGGAGAAGTGTGATAAGGTGCTTGAAGCAAAAGTTGCCTTTCTGTAGGTTGTGGTCACAAAAAGAGGAAACCACAGAGGAATGTATGCGAATGCAGGAAATTTGTAATAGTATGAGTTTTTGTGGTAGAGAAAATGATGAGTACAACCTACTCATGCGACAAGTTCTGACTGGAACTTGATTTTTGTGTGCGCGCTTGTTTCGGGGTGGTGGTGCCTCGTTACTGATCCATTTGGCTGCGGGCATGGCGGCATGTTTAAATTGTGTATTGACTCTGGAGTGGAGATGCTGCCTACCCTCTTAGCATAACTCTACCCATTGGAAGCCTACGATGAATTACGACGATACAGACCGTGGCCATATCGACAAAGAGCATGGGGTGGCTCCAGCAAAACCTTGCCCGGAGAAGTATCGCCATATGTGGAACTGCCCTGCACTGGGTCGTGATGGTCTAGAATCGAGGGCAGTTGTAGTGCCTGTCATATTTTTTATGATGGGAAAAAAGGTATTTTCGTTTTCCAGTGCGCGGCATTAGCATGCTATATGCACAGAAGACGTGTGAGCGGTGTCGCTGACAATAAATACAATTTATTCATACTATTAATCAGTAGATGTACACTGCTACAGAGGAGCTTCTCTCTTTCAGCAGTCCTTGTTGTCCTCAAAAGTCGTACCTGTTCGGCAGCAAAGATATCAAGGAAGATGGTGCGTGCGAGTGACAGTGTCTGCAAACTGAAAGAAAAATGCTTCGAAAGGGATAGAAAGTATAGCGAGCTATTGGAACGAGTTGTAGCTGCCCTTCAATAAGTACGTGGTTCGCGACCAGCGCGCGTGAAATTGTGCCTTGGGCATCGTAATCGTGACGTCACATATCAGGGTGGTCCAAGTTCAATGCTTCATTCACCTTTCCTTCTGATAGTTGTTGTCTGTGCATGGCTTAGTTGAGGTTAGCGTCGTTTTCCTGCACCTCCGACAAAGCCTCCCTGTTGGCCTTGCTGCTTGAAGTTCCCTGCTGAATGTTGATTAAGATCTCCCTTAAAAGCCCCGGATCCTGCATTGTACTGGTTGAAACTGGTCTCTTCGAAGCCTTCGGTGATGCGATAACCCTCAATCTGTCTGAAACCTACAATTTTCTTGTTTTGTTCACCAGTTTGAAATGCACGATCGCCCTGATTCTGTCCTCCGGCTTGCTTGTCGAATCCTGCCTGGTTAGAACCTTGGGCGTAGCCACTTCCTATGACGCTGGAACCGCCGACAATACCAGGACCCCCTGCAAAGCTTGGCCCTCCCACGAGCCCAGTTACAAGTCCAGGTCCTCCAATACCACCTCCGAAATGTCCGTGTTCATTTTTGCCTGAGCCGCGACCGTGCCCACCGTGAGTGACAGCACCAGGTGCCCCTAGAATACCGGGGTTTCCTGGTTTACCGAGCTTTCCTCCTGGATGGCCGTCTTTTCGGTGACCGCGAGCAAGCCCATGACCGCGGCCACGACCTCCAAGCTTCCGACCTTCGATGCCACCTCCCTCTTGAGCCTCTTCTGGGGTCACAATTTCCTCACCGAGTTGTTCCTTGGTGCGTTCCTCGGCGCTTGTAAGGCACAAGGCGACTGTCAGTGCCACAAGACAGATAACCTGAGGGGAAAAAAAAAGTCTCAATTCTAAGAAAGTCTTATTGTCAACGAAATATACGACCGGTTGAAAGGTCATCTCTCAGAAAGATAAATATTCATGCGATCAACATGGACATTGTCTATAAGGAGCTAGCGGATATTTGGTGCTTATTTTGAGTGTACACGACGGTGAAGCCACCACGTGCAAGAATTTTCTTTCCAGAAGTCAATTGGACATTGATATCAGCCAGATAATACTGACTACAGGTCTTGAAGTGAATATCTACGCACCAGAACAAATGTCGGTCATCGTTATACCCGGATTAGAAGCACATAATTACTACCGGAGCAGTTGAAATAAACTCACGAATGTCGGGTAGCGACGGCAACAAAAATTGCACGTACGCAAATGTGATCACGAAGTCTGTCTTGACAGCTTTTGTTCGTGATAGCCCTGTGTGTTCCATTATTCCATAGAAGCTAGACACGTGCCTAAATATATGATAATCATCTGAATAAACAAAAAGCATAGTATCGCACACAGAGCGTCTCGGTATCGAGTAAGCGCATTTCTGGCCTAATCCAATTCGATCAAGCAGGAGTTTTAAACTTGACTCGCATGGCTTAAACAGCGTATATGCCTGCACAATTACGAGGAACCTACTCCTGCATTCATTAAATCCCGAAACATCGGTCGCGAGAGCTCTAGGGAAGCTCCAGCTTCCAGAATATCTATATAGACAGCCATCGCATAGTCGATGTTTAGGCACGCTGATACAAAAGCGTAGAAACACCTACCATGTGCCTTTCCATGACAACGTCTACCGTCGCTTCAGTAAAGCTCACTAGCAAGAACTTACGAAACGTCAATTCCCTTTATAGATGCACGTGTGCTTTACACGTGTCTTCTCCAGCCTGAACCGGTTCCTGTAATATTAAATACTTGGCCGGCTACGATCCACGAGTCGAGGCTTCGTCCCTTTTCATGGTCATCTTTCCTAAAGTCGCTAACACGGTGCTAGGGATGATCAACATCAGACAATCCCCTTATTACCAATCTTGTAAACACGTCGTGTTCGTTCAAGCTCTGTACACGTTCGTCTCGGAGTCAGGCGAAAATTCCTTGCCACGTTGTCGTTGTTTCACAGAGACACTGTCATAAGATGCAGAGTTAATTTCAAAGAAACTTACCTTGCATTACTGCTCTTGGTGAAGTTGTTTCTTGAAGAGCAAATTAAAGTGGCGCTACATAATTGGTGTACTCTAGATTATTATGGTATTAGGGCGTCATAGGCTTAAGCCAATAGATGAATATTTACTGTAACAAAAAGTAGTACCCTCTTTTTTAAATCGGACCCAGAGCACTGTTCTTATTGTGAATTTCTTCTATGGTTCACTGTAGACTTTATTTTCTCCTTAGACCAAACCTAAAATAGCGAAGAACTGTGGAGCTTGGACCACTGTTGCATCGCTCTTGACCATAGATGCCTCGCGTAGTACGAATTCTTATTATTATTGTTGTTGTTGTTCTCCATGCGCGGCAAGGTAACTTCACCACACCATGAAAAGCTCCTGCGGGGAAGCGTACTCAAGCGGTGAAGTGTACTGCCAAGCGATAATATTTAACCCGCAATATACTGTGTCACTAAAGTACTCCGCACAGTTCTTTCTATACACATGATTTTTCGTACAGCCTGTGTTACAGACACGATCACGTGGAACTATAGATTCTTTGATTGGCCACGCACAACAATAAACGTCTCTGAAATATGATCTGAAATAAAAAAAAGACGAGAAATGGTGTGAACACCATCTTGCGTCTGTTCGTGGACAGAGGCCCACATAGGAATGTAGAGACACTCGCAAACATATTCGAAATCTACTCGTAATCAGAGCAGATGATACCACCTTTTTGCCGCGCGTCCTGAGCAAGATGTTCACTTTCTTCTACTCTATACAGAATTTTGTAGTCAGTCGTAGTCGTAAATCTCACGCTTGGCAACTTTTTTTTGCTCCATGTGCACTTCAGGTTGACCTTGACCCTCATGCCCACAGCTGTTCGCGGGGGGGGGGNGAATTATGCATTGGGTGTTTCACTTTTTATACGGAAGGTTGGACATATTGTTCTCGGAAAGCAAGGTTCCTTCATACCCCATTTCACGACCATATTTTGTCAACGTCATCGGCCGCGTCGAGATAAAGTCATTTATCTTTATTTTCGCAATATGGCGGAAAGGGGTTCTCGTGATACAGCTGAAAGAAACACGCTATAAACTGGTTTCGAGTCTGTTGCCTTCGCCGCTGGGAGTTGGTGCTTCTGTGTATGACCTTTGTGCGGAACACCTGCTCAGATTGCAAGCACGATTCTTCAAAATACTCACCTCATTGCAAGAATACCCAGTAAATGGCTCATGTACCTTCATATGGCGTTGGTACCTGTGCACGCAGTATTGACCAGCTCATGCGATATAAATTAACTATAGTGAGAGCAACGTGCGATAAAACGAAGCGCTATTAATTTTTATTTTCGTGTTATCCAATGCACAGCGTAAGAATGTCATGCATAGAATTCTTGCAATTGTAGTTGCTTTTACATTGTCTTCTTCGCATTCATGTAAACTGTTTGCATGATTCAAATGTGATTATCTTTCTTTTTTATTTTTTTTTATTCTGGAAACAAAGAATGAGCGAGCAATCAGGAGCTTTTTTAAGTGCGACCTATAATGAACTGATGGGTTTACCAAGTATGTTGTATTCCGGCATTATACATATATAGGCCACTCATATGTCTTTAAATAAGAGCTGTGTCTCGTGACGTAAACCCACGAATTGTTCTTATTATTATAAGGAAGAGTTGTAGTCCCAATGCGTGTTCAGTGCATTGTGCATCGAGGCTTATGACCCGACCTCATGAGTCTGCAGGAGAAACAGTGACTTAAACTGGGATATAACAAACAAAGTGGCCGTTTAGATAACGCACACCTTGAAAGGTAACTACACTGTAAACAAGAAGAAAAAAATCAAGAAAAAGAATCGCTTACAACCAACGGGTTGAACTGGCTGAGCTTTTGTCTCGGAGAATGGGAAAGACGCACGGGTGAACGAAACCCAGTTCGGGGAATGGAACGACACTAGCATGTAGATGGGTGAATTGTTTTCCTTCGTGGTAATTTTGTCACTTGATCCTGAACCTGGCCAATTAAGCACACACACGCACAGAAAAAAAGTTTTGTTTCCTCGTGTCATTGTGCTCATCTCCTCTATTAGCGCAAAGTGAAAAACTACGGAACAAGTGGACAAAAAAATAAATAATATCTTTTAAGATACATAAGAGGCAGATACCAGGCAACTCCTACAGGTGGCTCGCCTTTGAAGTTTCTCAGAAGTCGGCAAAACCCAGCCGTCAATTGTCACAGCAACACAGGAGCAGCGACCTACTGCTATACAAAGCAGGAGCCTAACATTGGGCTATTAAACATAAAACACGTGGTTAGAGCCCCTTTGATGTTGAACTGAGCTTTATGTTCAGACTGAGACAGCTGGCCGTGGGACATTACACTCTGTGAAGGAATTTTCCAGTGATTCTGGACTTGACGTGGGCGTGCAAGGCCGTGTATATTTTCTCCTACTGTCGCCGCCACGAATTGCGCATCATTCGGGGACACAAATCATTAACTGCGGCGTGACCACGGTAATGTTTCTCTGGATTCTTCCCAAGGTTACTTGCGCTTACTCACAACTCCGCTAATCTCCGCTAGATTCCGGCCTTCAAAATTCATGGTGCCGCTGGTAAAATGAGGATATCCTGTCGTTTATTTGCAGACAGAAGAAGCGAGGGAAATTCCCATCCCGGGTCCACTGGCGGTCTGATAATGCGATGTCACGCTTCAGTGCTAAAGTTCTTTCACGTGTTTTTGTCATGTTGATTGTCCTCTTGGAATAGAGTTAGCTGGTTGAATGCTCGAAACCACTTCGGAGAACGAACTGGAAAGCCCCGATCATTGGCTTCAGGGTGTGGTATTCGCTAGAGGGTTTCCAAACTATCAGGTATTCAGGCAGACAAGCACATCAGTATTCTTAGAGTGAGAGACCGTGTTCATATACCTAACAGGGACCAGCTCGAAAAAGCAAGAGTAATATTTATTTACCCCAGAAACCCCCAAGGGGCACTACCCTAAATATAACAAACGCGTTGAGAAAGAAACATGAAATGTATGCCTTAGTTGTCTCCATTTCTGAATTGATAAAATATCATCAACGAAGATTAGCTGGAGAATACTGAAGGATTCTACCGTGAGGGAGGCCTGAGGTTGGGCACTAAAAATAAGGAACAGACAGGACGTTGTTCAAACCAGCACTGACCTTTTATGGTGCGTTCAACTCTGGCGTCCTCTCTATTCCTATATTGCTAAGCTCGCCATTTTCCTCACGATAGAGTAATGTTCGAGTTGGTTGTTTGGGATATAACTGGGATCAGTCGGGGTTGAAGTCTGGTAGAGATTTGTTGCCGAAGCGGCCTAAATAATAGTAAGCAGGATTTTGAAGATTTCTGTCGTGTGTACGAGGTACGCCTCTGATCTGGCGAGCCCAGTATCCGTTACGTATTCGTACGGAATGCACATAAAGAGTGGTGCGTCCTCTTCGGCTTTGTGGAAGTCACATATTCCATGTTCGTGTACACCGCACGTTGTAAATACAGCGTAATTGTGTATTATATTATCAATAACATTTCAATCGGAAACTAAGCTGTCCAGTACGGAAGTGCCCACTTGGCCCACTTCCGGAAGCACGGCATTTAGCAGAGCTGCGCCCTGGTGATAAGAGGGGCGAGCTAGAATCGCATGCGAAGGTCAAAGGAAATCTACGAAGATATCGTGTAAGAAAGCGCAGAAAGGAAACGGAAAGGAAATTATTTGTGTGGTTCTAAAAGTGAGTGAGGACGACGGAAGTGAAACGCCCGAGGATAGAGGTTCTGGGTATAGCGTAATATTGCGTCACCTATAAATTTCCCGGACACTTATTTATTTATTTATTTTTACTTTTATATTCCTGTATACTACCACGAACAATCGGACACTGCATGTGTACAGGTTTGGAATCACATCAGCGAGAGTTACTGCGCATATTGATAAAGCGCAATCGTACGGGACAAGATAGCGAACGCGTATATCCGTTACTAAAATTTGTCGAATTTCTGAACGTATCCTACCGAACTTACGTTGAGCCAACAGAATGTAAATGGTGTCAGCCGACCAATGAACGGTGCAGCGTGATAGATCGACCGTCCTTCGCTAACACCGCCAAATGTCCTCGTGGGCTTCTGGTCACGGTCTCAATGAGAATTCCTGTCCCTGACTGACTGCTTTATTGGTACAGTAGGAGACAGAAGCTTCGAAAACGTACAAGTGTAGCGTTGTAACTTCAATTGTAATGTTGAATACAATTCCACCAAGTACTGAGGGGCCTCTCTGCAGAAAAAAACTCTGGGACATGGGATGGGACATGTGAGTGGCTGAAAAGCCACTCACATGTCCCATCAACATCTGTCTTAGATTGTACGCCACGAATTGATTGCATCCTAAGGCAGGGAGCGGGTCCACGTCTTCATCACCTCCCAATGTGTGCGTGAAAGAAAAAAAGAAAGTGAAAGTGAAATTTTAGGGAGTCCGTTTGCGCTTGAAACACCATAGAACTCAGTACATCTTACTTTACCTTCATTTCGTTTCTGCTTCTTGTTTATCGTACTGGGAGAACAGTACAAAAGCGAGCTTTCAACACGTTCCACAACCGTCAGAATTTACATGTATCGTCTGAGAATGGTAAGCGTCCTTGTCACGCAAAAGACGTTAAAATTTTGTGACGCATTGAAATAGAAGTACAGAATGGAGAGATCAGAAAGAAGCAAGCAGTTACAAAAAAAAAAAAAAAAAGACGCTTTCTATTGCCCTGCACTCATGACCTTGAGTTATTTATTTCAGACTGTTGAGCACGATAGATATTGCCTGACATTCCATAGACTTCTGATATTTCCAGAGAACCAAATAGCCAATCATAATGGTTTATCAGGCGCGTTGGCGCAAAGCAAAGAAACATGTATGAGGTGATTGCACCTAATGCCTTGACCAGACGACATCCTTCCATTTATCCTTGCCTAATTTGCAACCTCGAACCTTCAACTTCTTCATGTTCCCTGAAACGACATTACGTTCACGGACTGCAACACGACTACCCGTAATGTCGGCGGGAACCAGTTCCTAAACAGAGCGGCGCTTGCAAGAAAAAGGGGAAACATTTCTTTTGCATTTGTCTATACACAACCTTCTGACAACAATGTAACGTCATCGTTTTTGCTATAATGCGAATCAGTCCCGTGGGAAAGTGGGACAATTTGTAGCACTCATGTGACGTGTGAACACTACGTGAAAACGTGAAACACCCGAGTATATAAGGGCCGCACATCTCGGCAGAAGCACCAAACACCCTCAACAGGATTCCTCGTCTACTGTCTCCTCTTCGAGAAAATCACTTGAGTCTCATGATGAAGGTAAGATACATAGACATTTTATGGTTTTCATTTGCCCAATAGATGAGCAACTGAGTGCTTGTATGTCAGGTCTGAGCCCCACTCGCACAGTGTACAAAATAGCATATCTAGCTGTTTTATAATAGATAACTAACGGACTAGATAAACTGAAATGGCCAGTAATTTTGCTGCTGCGAGTTTGGCTGTTGTAGATTTTCAGCGCAGCGAGCTGTAGTTTCGTCAAAGAACGCGAAGTAGGATACAGCGGTAATGTGGGTTACGAACAAATTATTACACGTGCAGGTAAACCAGTCAGTACTTCGGGGTCGGGTAACGTTGTAGTCTCTTTTGCGTTGCTCATCGCCCAGGCTTTCTCATCATATACCTAACGATGATCAGTAAATATAAGAACTGGTGGTCAGACTCTCACTTCAGCTACCTGCCCTATCATTGAGTTACGGACTAGTTGTAACCAATTCCATCTGTTTGCAGAAGATTGGGGAGTAAACAAGAACGGGTTGACTTCAGGAATACTGTAAAGATACACTTTTGGAAGAAAGCCAGTGAAACATTTTGTTAACAGTGTTTCGTAGGGCCCAGAGTGCTTGAGGAACCACATGTAATGTCCACCCGGGCGCCGTTTCTTGCACTAGTCAAAGCTACAGGACTCTATTCACTTCCAGGCCTTCTACGCTATAGCCCTCTGCGCTCTTGTCTGCGTTGCATACGCCGAAGAAGCCAAAGTTGAAGCCAAGGCAGAAGCT
>JARGYV010102891.1:0-12085 GCA_029532675.1 Ornithodoros moubata | reverse complement strand
TGACAGGGTTACTTAGCTATATTCATTGCGATTTGAGGACTTCGAACAATGGAAAGGGAATCCATTTGTTTCCTATGAATTATTTTGGAGAAGAACAGGGGCTGTCGAAAGGGGAGAACTATATTCAATCCTTCTTAAAGGAGACCTGTCAATGTGCCTGACACTGGTAGGTTTATTTCGTTGTGCAAATGTCCAAAGTGCCAGCCTACCTTCTTTTGCGCAGTTACAAAAGCAGTTAACAGCTGTGCCACCGAGTAGTCAGGTATTGTTCGACCATCTTAAAATATCGATATATCAGGGTGTGGCTTTATAGGTAAGCACATAAACAAAAGTCAGTAAACAAGAAAGCTATGGGACGTTTTATTACATATTTAGATTTGAGTGTTGTTTCATGTCCAGTATAAGAAATGCCCACGTGCTGATGTGCACACAATGCTTGCAAACATGCGAGCATAACAACGAAAGGCGAACGTGAACGTACGTAACCCGTGGGGATAAAAATTAACGAAGAATTAATGTTGAATGCCGTCTAAGGCCCGCAGATGAATGTACGACACGCACGTTGGCGTGATTCCTTCTCTAGCTCCACCCTGCTTGTGCTCTGCGATGCCATTTGTTTGCCGCTTTGGAGGCCTCATATCAAGCACTTAATAACCCTGTTATTTCTTCTGCTGTCTATGCGACGTTATTGTTTTGTGCGGATACCTCATAATCTAGGGACGATAATCAGTTAATGATAGTGCATATAGAACTTCGGAAGTAGCAAATTAGATTAAATTGTAGTGTCCTGCAAATGCTTTTCATAAATTGGCATTCAAGAATAAAGGGACATTTAGGAAAAAAAAAACAAGGTCGAGGATCTGTTGCGTGCGTAGATGACACTGGTATTTCAGCAGATAATAGTGTGTCGTTCGCTGCACAGCTGGTTATATCATGTTAATAACAAGCCAGTTGAAATGTCTGTCGAAAACAGAGAATACGCGCGTATAATAGTTATTAGCAACGAACCAAGTGCCTAAGAAATTGACTCGAATCATTGAGACGGAACACGTAATGCAGACACTGGGCAGCAAACGCAAAGCCTGCGGTTGAAACTCTTTTCAAACATGTCGAGCTGTTTACGCACTCGAGACTGTCCGGGCTTGCACTCGAAGTGCTAACTGTTCGTAAGTGCAACCACCATTCTAGCAAGAGGTGGTGGTGCTGCGGGGTGTACTTGGCACATACCGAATGAGGCGATTGGCCAGGACCGACCATTCAGTTTCGCCCTTCAGGCTAGTCAGCAGGAAAGTCAGCAATTAGCCACGATGTAACTGTGCACCACTAGTCGAGAGTGGAACCGAACCCGTACCTAACTGAAGTGACTGCCGCCATCCTGGAGCTGAACTGGAACATCACAGTTATAAGGAAAATCGATACGTGGTTCAAATAACGGTTGCAGAAAACAATTAGGCCACTTGGCGTATGACTAGTTGCAAATTTTCTTCGTGGTCAGTGCATGGCCCAAACGTCCACGCCTACGTCCACGAGCCCATTGGCGGTTGCCTCGTTACGTTACAGCATATTCTGAGAAAGGGCTTTATGGGTCGTCTCGTTCGGCATTACTTTCCATCTAATGCCACAAGAATTTCGAAATCGGACGCAACGGATGTTAATTCCCTTTAATTTGTTAGAATTGCTGGTACTGGTTGTTTTCGTGTTTCCGTGGAATTGCCTACCAAATAACAATGCACTCCACAAGTTTGGCCTTTCGGTTAGGGTTTAATGTCATTGTTCCTTCTTCGGGTTCAAGTAAAAAAGCACCAGTTTTCCCGATGAGTCCAGGCGATCCACTGATTGAATTCGCGTGTGCCCGCACAAATGTTATATACCTTTGTTATTGTACACCTCTAATTATTTTTATTTTCGCATGTACATTATATTATAGTCTCTCCACAAAATGTGACCTTTTGTTTGCTGGGTAACCTTGTTTTCCCCTTGACATGGAGCAGAAGAAATCATGAGCACATGTTGTGCTTTATTGCTGAAGCAGTATATATATAATGAGCAAAAAGGAGAAGGCAGCTGATTATATCCGTCACATACCGCTTAAGAAACTTGTGTCATCTCCCGCACTGTACAGACTGTGTACCATAAACCAACCCATTTCGCTGAAATTGAGTTCGTTCACACAAATAACTACGGTCATAAATCCCCGTAAGACATGGACTAGTGCTGACTGTCTCTCTTCGCCCGAAAGAGACTTCCCTTTTAATCTCAAAGAAACAGTCAGTGACTCGGGCGTATTATTTCTGTGAGACGACCTCTGCCGTGGTTCAGCTACAGCATCTTCTCTCTCTTAGCTACTTCACCAGTAATTCCCTCTCCCATCACGTGACTCGCTCGCAGCGCCCCCTGTAAATGCTGGCGGATCTTCTTATCGTCTGCTAACATGCGCCTCGAGCTTAAGTGCCTGGAACGGGGGATTGGAACAGTCACTATTGGGACCCGCCTCCCTCTTTCCTTTCTTTTTTCTTGTTCTTCTTCTTTCATTTTCATACGTCTCACTCCCTTCATCGTCTAGATCATCAACCTCATCGTCTCTGTCATATCTCGCGTTTCTTCCCCGTTTTCATGTTGGCCTTTCATCGCTGTCATACTTAACTGTGCACATAGGCGGACTGTTTTTAGCGGTTTGTACAGAATACTGCCGGCCAGATTGCCCGCGCGGACGTAATTTTTTAATATGTACGTACATATAGGAGCGTTTTTCTTGCCTTTATTTACGTCCGCTTGAAAGATGTAGTGGGCGGGATGGTTCAGAGATTGCAAGAGATCAAAGAAATCTTTCAGGCTAGGAGGCCGCGCAGTCTTCATTTTTTATAAGGTCATCTTATTGATTGGGCTGTGCACGCTGTAAAATTTTTATTATTAATGCGTCCGGAGCGACATGGCTTGTAAAAATGCATTCAGTGCAAAGACGTCTCCTTTTTTCTTTTTTATTTTTTCGTTCTTTCTTACGGGACGCCCCAGAAATTGTTTATGAATATTGCTTTTATCTTCAAGTTTGTCATGCATAATAACTTTACCCGTATAGTTAAGTAATGTCTCCCTAAAAAAGAAAAGGATCAGAGTGTGAAATATGCATGCTTTGAGCATGCTCTTATACAATGTACCATTTGGTTACTTATTATACACATTCAATAAATTACGTCGTTGTTTATCATACTACACTATACTGTACCTAACTTCGTTCGTGGAGTAGGCGGGACAGCGTTACCTAGGAACTTAAGTCTGCCCTAAAGAGGTCTAGTCCTAATAAATTTCAAACCAATGGTTATCTTCGATCCACAGCGACTGACCCTAGCATTCCACTGAAAAACTGAAACTGCATAAAGCTCCGTATGTAGAATGAAGTAATTTGTGTGTCAAATGCAGGGCTATGGAGCAGAGAAATTACGTTTCTTTCTTTTATGCAAAAGACTTTACGCGCAAAATCGTCTCCATCTAATGCTTCAGTGACGCAGGTGATGCACGCTTTATGTTTTACTGCCGATTGTTGATCATAAACGGGTTGCTGCAACTCTCAGCTCCACTTTTCTACAGGACATTAAACAGCATATGAAGCGGTACATCATACTGAGTGAACTATAAATCTCGATTTATGTTCTTGTTTATATTGACGTACCAGATGCCTAGCTGAATTCAATTTGCGAGATGAGTGCACGAAGGGGATTCAGTTGAAAACGCTTGCAAAGGAAAAGTTTCATGTTGAAATGTATTGCGCGTCTTACGTATTCGTCTGAGTTCCGGACTTTTAATTAAGTGTTGCCTTTCAGCAGCTGCGGGTTTAAAACTTGGAAACTAAATTAACAGTGCAGGCTTTTTCGATCATTGGCACCAGTGCCGTTCGGTTTCCGACTTTTCCTCGGCTGCACGAAATGCTCAGCTTACACTCATCTTATAATCAGTTGAAATAATAATTCCGAAAGGCCACGCATGTGATATACAGGTAGAAAGAGTATGAAAGGTCACGAGATTCTGAACTTATCAAATGACAAAAACGCAGGCGGGCTGATGAAAGAATTTCATCACGAGTGAAGCCTGAGGATATTCAGCTGATCGTGAGCGTCCATTGCTATTCCACATGGCACGCTGCAATATCGTCTGCAGCAGGTGCTGCAAAAAGTATTTTACTTTTACAAAGCACTGATGAAGCTCATTAACAATCTTACAACTAAAAGCGCTAAACAAACGAAGAACGAACGTACACAGGACAAGCGCTATATGTACCGTGTTCCGTATTTCTGAGGCTATATGTACCGTGAGCTGTATTGTATTAAATTTTGTTGCAAGTGGCGCTTGTCCTGTGTACGTTCGTTCTTCGTTTGTTTAGCGCTTTTAGTTGTAAGATATGTACCAACAGGCCCAACAACGGATTTTATATCTCATTAACAAGGCTCATGGTGGGACATGTTTGTGGATGCAATAGCTCTCAAGTCAAGAATACCAATACAACGACAATAGTAGTATAAATACACCGCTGTGACAAATTGTGACTTGTGTCTTTACGCAGTGTCGTTTCTTTTCAGGAGAATGTCGAGTGGATGGGCCTTGCCAGCAGATTTGTTTTGACCTCCACGATGGGACGTTCGAGTGTGGTTGCTCCACAGGGTATAAGCTCAGTTCCAACGGATATGGATGCGACCGTAAGTTACAGTTGTACACACCCTTTGTTCTTCCTTTTAGAGCGTTCCACGAGGAGTTGGTAATTGTAGCAGCACGCTTTAAAACGTACTGCCTTCTTGCAAACCGCGGCTATTAATTCTGTCCCTGCGGGTGACTAGGAACACGACTGGCCCCTACCCGGACCAGCTCTGAACGTGACGAAGCTGTTCGAAAGCTCCAACGCATGAGTTTGTGCGTCGTCTGCTGTTGTACGGACATGTACTTGCTGAGCATGACTACCAAGTGCCAACAAGAAAAGAAATAAAGAAGAAGAAAAAAAAAAGAAAGACGTGGCGGACAATACGATGGTCGAAGAGCGGCCTTCTTCTAATCGGCGCTATATACCAGCCCGTTGTACACGTTTTTCACCCAATAGATCGATAGAAATTTTAGGGTTCTTTCGTCAGTATAATTGGTTGCGTGTAATTAATTGTATGTGAGGCAACCACAGGAAACATGGGAGCGCGGGTGGACTGAGTGGAAGAGGAAACGTAGTCGTAGGTGTGGAAACAACGTTTATCATCCCAGTAACGAATGGTGGGTCGCCGAAGAACCGATGACGTTCACTTGTCCGCGATGATGGGCAAGACAGATTGGATCCTATGAACGTGTCATGGAACTGACCTGAAAAATCGCTATGGAGATTCCCCGTGAGCACACGGAGGGCCGCCGGGACTTGAACAAGAAACCGTGACGCTTTGCGTGTCGCTGACTTCCGGGAGCTTCGCCTAAATGAATGAAGAGAAGTGTTCTTCAGGCCAAGTCCAAGTCGCGCGTGCCCTGACCGCATGACGCTTTTTCCTTTTCCTTCATCTTCTGACGTGCATCGCGATCGGGTGGATTGATGGATTAACAGAAAAGAGGAAAAAAAAAAAAAAAACGAAGTAAGACGTGTCCCAGTCGTGTCCGGTGTGAGTCGGTGCCCTACGATGAACTCAAACATAGTTCAGTAACAATAAGGTAATAGCTGGGAACACGAGTAGCAAACCTTGAAAATCTACCGAAGCGATAAAAAGAACAAAATAAATTCAGCAGTTTTTACTTTCTTTTGTTTTGAATCTTTTGGCTTTTCCCCACATAATACGGCATGGCATATTTTTGTGGAGACGCTGTACAGTTTCCTCTAAAGAGCGTTTTAACCCAATCGTTAGGCAAAGTGACTTTCAAGGAATGTCGTTAAATGTTCCTGTGTGAGAGCATTCGCTACAAATGACGTCATTCCTTTCTCATAACAAGAGTGTGAGATGTGATCCGATGTGAGATAGAAACGTCATGCCAAAATCATTTCCTACCGACCACGTAAAAAAATCACCTGCAAACCTTTGTTCGGAATTAAAGCAAAGCGAAGCTCAAATAATGAGATTCAAAACTTAAGCAACTTCTAACTGTTCTTTTTGTTCATCTCACATGAACCTGTGTCATCTTGCCATTACGTTCTGTCCGACGGCACAAAAACTAAAGGAAACGTTGTTATGTCGTCTCTTTCGCACGTATAGTTATAGTACGCAGACTTTAATGCTTCATTCCGCGGAGATAAATAAAACTGGTGCCTGCGTGAAATGTTCAGTTTCATTCTTGCTGACCTTAATGTAGCCGTGGGAACGGTTTATTTGGAACGGTGTCATCCCGCTGCCAGCCAAGAGTCACACACAGAGCTAAGATCTTGGCGTCGCTGAATTCATCCTAACTTAATCCCTAGCGCACACATTTACTCGGTTTCAAATCACACTAATGCTCTGTAGGTTCTTCCTCCGCGTTGGTAGGCGTATGTGTCTTTGTCGAGCGCGCGGAGGCCAAATTGCCAGTGACATTTTTCTCCTTCATAATTTCTGCCGTAATTATCTTAGGCCTAATGGTTCGTGCAACGACGGAGGTCTCGCGCGCGAACAAAGAGTAAGCGGGGCCTTCCGTCCGTATTCTGCGCGCGAGACCCAAAAAGTCCCACGTAAAAGTCGTTACCCTGCATTAGGCTTCCCGTGCTGTGCGCCCTACTACGTCTTCGTTTTGCTTCGCGCTGGAGAAGGAACAGACCTCGCGAGCACGACGTAATCATAATTAATGATTTGAAAGTGACGTCTAGTACAGCCTGCGTATAATACACGATGTTCTGTCATTATTTCCTTTCTTCGTTTTAGCTAGCTCTCTATATTATGTAAGATATGAACCAGGTTTCAGGGTTTCCATTTCTAGAGAATCCCGTGGGGAAGGTTGAAACACACCTTCTCCCTTTTCGGTTATGTTCTTGGGTTCGTAGTCGCTAGCATGCCTGGGTGTATTTTGTGGCAGGGGTGTAGATGCGACATTAATGTCACGGTTTGGTTTGGAATGACCTTTGGAGCTTGAGATCTCTTCTTTTCTCTGCATTTCTGTTTTCTTTTTAATTATTATCCAATGAGACCTTTATATCATGTTGTCGAAAACATTTCATTTGCTCTTTTTACCATTACACTATCTGAACCAAGTTCATTTGCTTCTATATTGTCGCTGTATCTCGGGTCTTTAGGAACTTCTGTTCGCGAGAATCATTCTTATACCAATCACCACGATGGAGTCAATGGCTTTCGATGGTCATGGCTTACACATGAAGACAGAACGACGCCAGATACGCCAGACGGTACTTCTCGTTTTCTATTAGGTTTTTAACTGTAACTATTACTATTATATTTATTACTTACAGTTAAAAATAATAATACAAAAAGGCTCGTGAATGGTAAACGGTCACGCTGTGCGCGCCTGAAATGGCGAAAACACGGTATCGCATTAATTTCGCCGATCCAGAAATATTCTGTGTGAATGTTTGTTCTTCGTATCAATTAATTTAGGGAAGCCATTAGACACCGAAGGAAAAAAAAAAGGTCTTCTATGGGTCGCTCGTCAACAACGGTCTGTCTCTACCATGTTTAAGCCGTAAAGTTTCTCGCGCAGCTGTGTACAGTTCCAAAGTATCTCCAGTACGTAAACATCAAAGTCAAAAACCCTCTATTCGCTATATTTCATGAAGAAAAGGAACTCCGCGTCATCGCAGTGTTTGCCCATTGCAAACTCGTTGCTACGGCAAAGAAAGTGGCAAGAAGCGGAAAATTCGCAAACTCTCGCAGCCTGGCGCCATGTGCTTCCGAGTACTTTCTGAATAGGCCTATCGCCGAATGCTATGAAGCACGTGAACGGGGCCCAGCGTGCCTTAGCGAGCCCGCCATGACATTAGAGTAGCGTTTTCCTCTGTCTGGGAGTGAAACGTTTCCAGTTTCCCCTGGAATTCAATTGGACGCTGCGGGACGTCAGAGAAACGCCTAAGCCGAGAACTTTGGATCTTCGAAAATAGTAGGGTCTCCTGCAGTAGTTCTTGTCTACTTTTGCTGCCACTAGGGGTCCTTCCTCACTTTTTTTTTCTTTTTACAATCGGTGACTTATAATAATGGGCTAGTTCTGATCGTTATTACTGAATTAGAAACCAGTGTAATCACTGTTACGAAAATTCGAAATCGCTGTCCTCAAAATTTGGCATCTATATAATTCGTGTTTCAAAAATTTAAAATCTTTCTTCGACTTGAACTTCGTTATTGTTCCAACGGAACATAAGGTCGTCTACGGCTTTTCACGCAGACTCATATGTTGTGCATGGAAAATACGCGTTGCCCTATACGGTAGTACATGAGCACATTACGCAATTCACTAAAAAGACACGCACACAAACAAACAAAAAAAAAAGGAACAAGGTGTTGCAATCAATTAGACGCCAGCTGTCCGTGCGTATATATTCGAGAGCGGATCAATCCTCTGCCTAATTTTATTCGGGAACATTTATTTCAGCCACCCACAACCAGGCCATTTCAATGTAAATCCTCGTACCTTATTACTTCGCTCAACAATAGATGTTGCCAAGCATAGCGTAGGAACAACCATTGCAAAACGTAAGCACATTTCCTTTCGCAACCTTTTACAGTTGGTTCACCGAAGCTTCGGAGCGAAAGCCAGGTGTAAGAAAAAGAAGGAAAACTTCCTCCCTTTTTTGTCGAAAAAAATCTCACAAAAGAGGCAACACAGATCGAACATCGTCGATCGACACAATCAGCAGGAAAAAGGCCACAGACCAATTCCCAGGTGGCGCGCACCAAAATACTGCTTCCCATTGGGCGACATCATGTCACGTGAAACTTTCTCCTCTCTCTCTCTCTCTCTCTTCCCCATGTGTTCCTTTATTTTCCTTTCCAGTCTGGCGTAGTGGTAGTCTCTGTCCAATTTTTAATCCGACTATTTTCTGAGGGTGCCAATGCTGTTATCGATTTCCTACTGTGCCTTACTTACGCGAGGGGGCGTTAATGTCGTCCTTTTGTTCTTGTTTTGCATCCCTGCGACATTGCTTTCGTTTGTTTGTGCCTAGCTCTGTTAAGTGGCTTCAGGTCGATGGATTTATGTGCCAATACGAACCCGAGGACTGTCTTGTTTTCGGAGCTTCTTTAATAGAGCCTCCTATCTGGGTGCGAAGTCACAACGCAAATTTCATGCTGACACTGAGTATACATTTTTCTCGCGTCGTAGTGCAGGTTCTTCGGGTAGAAGAAGTATTGATTACCCACTCCACACTGTAAAAACAGAACTTCACCGCATAACACGGCGATCACCAATCGCCGTTACGAATGATACCTTTCAGCGACGCCACTTGCTGAAAACGATGGGCGTACGCCTTTTTGGGACACTTATGCACTGTATAAGTGTCCCAAAAAGGCGTACGCCCACCCACCCGGCGATTGGTGATCGCCGTGTTATGCGGTGAAGTTCTGTTTTTACAGTGCAGGAGATCTGCTACCCTACCATTAGCTTACCTACCATTTCAGCGCTGTAGCACTTGGCGACTTGAATAAGACCAACACGCCCTGATGGTTCGGCTTTCCTCCGTTTGAGGTCATTGTGCAGTGTAACGCGCTTGCCGTGACTGTTAGTCTGCCTCTACACGCTACGTCGAAGCCTGCGTGGATATTGAACTACGAGCTTCTGCCCTTTTTTGCGTAGTGGTTTTTGGGCTTCCATTTTATAGTTATTCGCAAATCAGTTATATGTTAGTGTGTAGAAAGATATCCGTATACGCTGAGTATTTCTGTCTTGCTGTTCCTTTCCCTTAAAGTCAGCTTGCTACTGTAACACGAACACGTGACCGAGAATTAATACCCGTACTAAAACACGTAGACCTTTCAATCACTTGCCCTTAGCTCACATGTCCTGCCTTCCAATCTTCCCCAGCTTGTGAGTTCCCTCCCAATTTGTCCCGACATATCCTCGCATCGCTATTGATTCCCTGATCAATGATGCCCTTAATCCTTCTATTCTCTCTTTCATGAGTCTCCGTATCAGCGAACGCGCAGATACGGCGCGATCTCTCTATGCTAATTAATGGTCAAAACAGAACCTTTGATTAGGCTTTCTTCCTCCCCCTCTCTTCATTCTTAGTCTTTTCTTCCCCAGGGTCGTTTGCATATTAAATTCCGACTCGTCAAAAGAGAGCAGCTCATCGTAGCTTTCACGACTATCCTCCTTTTGGAAGCTTTCATTTTTCTTTTGCACAATTACGTTGCACTTTTCCTCACTAGCAAATTCTTTCCTGGAGCGCATTCTCTGGAAAGTTATGCAGATGCGGGCGTATTATGCGCTCCACTGCGTGTTGGCCGTTCAATGCCCGGTCACGTTGGCCCTTATTAATTGGTTTGTGTACCTTTTTAAATGAGCCAGAAAATAAAGCGTCCCGAAAAGTGCGCATTATAATTTGACTGGAATGAGTTACAACACTTTCATCGTATCTGTTTCGTGAATGAGTCGGGTCATAACAGTCAGTTTTTGCGGCGTTACCGGTTTTAGTACCAACATATTTTCCCATGCGTTCCTGGAGAAACGGGCCGGTGTATTTTTCTTTTTTTTTTTATGTAGCAAATTTCTTATGCTGTCCTTTCTCTTAAAAGAGCTCAGATTTTATGTCGCGCGCTCATTGTGGCTAAGAACAGCCGTGGAAAGGCGTAGATATGGGCAAAACAAACACCCAGGTCTCAGTGTCAAAACGTACAACGATGCCGAAGAATCCTGTTTTCCTCGTTCGTCTTTTGTCACAGCTGAATGTAGGTCCCATTGAAATGCAGAAGGACTCTTTCTCTGTAAAACCAGTTGTCTCAGATACGCCACCATGGCCTTTTGCTATGCCAACAATCTCGACTTCTCTTGTTGAACTGAAAGCAATGAAGAGAGCCGTCGCGGTTCCGGCGCTCAAGGAACTCACGTTCCAGATTATGGAAGCCAAGAACATCGTCCCTACGGCCGTGTACACTAATGGTTCATCTACTCGGCGAACAGCCACGACAGCCTTTGTTATACCATCCGAGGTCCTCGCAAGAGGATTGTGGTTGTCGCATCGTACGTTGTCAGTTGTATGCAAGGTTCTTGTTTTCGAAGGCAGCATCAAGCAGTTGGCCCACTCGTGGGCTCTCTGCACAGACTCTATAGCTGCGCTGCAACGCAAAGCAGGTCGGGGAATCCGTGGAACATTGTCTCTCATTGTGCATGATATCGATATCAAGATCATCATGCTATCAAGATGGGACAGGCGGTCGTTTCTCACCGATAGGACTGCCTCTAACAGTTTACAGCAGTGACGTCACGATATCAGCGTTGTGCCGCTGCTGCATGCAGTCGATCGCGACCTGTCATCCGCCAGAGCACATGTCGTGCGATTACAAAATAAATAAATAAAAAAAGAACAGATGAGAGAGAACAATGCGGTGTCGCAGACCTTGTGCTGAGCTTGTGTGCAATGCAAGAAGTGTAAGTATAGACTTTGGTTTCTTTTTACCATTACTGTAAAGCAGGAAGTAGCGCCTGGAATGAGGTTCCCCTTTGAACGATATGTAGGCAGCGCACGCCGTGTAACTAATTAATCAGAGACCCGTTCGCCTGCTAATTAAAGGCGTCAAAGGCGAACGCCAAGAATTAGCTAATTACCGAATTTCTCATGCAGGGCTTATTAATAGTAGGAAGTCGAAATTCCTCCTCAGCACTTCTACTACGACATTTCTCTGTATAGCAATGTATGCAGTGGATTGTCTGCCGTTAGGTTTGCTTCTCTTCGCGTTCTAAGTGTATTGTTTGTTTCTCGGCTCGCCGATGGCTTTACTTTGCTGTGTGCTAGGGAATAAAGAAATTACGAGCAATAGAGGATTCATTGGCGTTAGAATTGCATTTTTCTTACGATTATAGGAGGAAGTTGACTCGTCATTAGTAGTACGTGTACGTTACCGTAAGAGGACCGTTACCGTAAAAGGACCGTGTGTATCCTGGGCCAGTTGGAGAGGAGGTGGTCCTGGCTCCTTGCCAACTGGGTTATCCTGGCACCTTGCCA
>JARGYV010102877.1:0-13263 GCA_029532675.1 Ornithodoros moubata | reverse complement strand
TCGTTCACTACAACACCGCTGTTCACCTCCACGTGACTAATCCACTGATCGGGCCAATACTTTAGATGACTGCTAACCCTGTGTGATGGTAACCAAGTGTGGAAACACTATCTTTTGTTGGTCACTCAATTCATCTGCGAAGAAGAAGAAGAAGAAAAAAAGGGGGAAGGGATAATAAGTTACCTCCAGCAGCAACAAAATAAATGACAATCATAATGCTGGAAGGAGCATGCCACAATCATTTAAATAAAATGTGGAATAGACTTTCATTACCCCAAGTGCTCGTGCTGTCTCAGGCTCGTAATATCACTTAAGCGCAACAGAGCTTGAGCAAAGCCTCCGAGACAACACCATATCCATAAGCGCATACATTATGCAGTGTGTGTGTACATGGGTATACGTCTACGGATCAACCATAACTTTCCATCAATGGAACTCAGGCCATGACTTTGGGCACGACAATACATACCATTATTGCATTTCTTCATTGAAAGCAGCCGACAAATGAAAAGGATCACGCAGCATTGGTCCGGCTTGATACGGTTCCTTTTAGACAAGAAGAAATGCAATATTCCCTTGTCGCGCAGTCACTGGTTGTCTCGAGGATCGACACCGCATTGCCGAACGCATAGGGACTCAATTTCCTTGATCGAGTTTCCCGTGCACAGTCAGAAACGTTTTTCCTGTACTTGCATAAATGGAATTCTGCGCACAAGGATACGTTATGTTTCCAACTACAGTTGTGGGTTGCTAAGGTATATAGGGCCCGAAGTAGCGATGTGGTCATTCCCTTTTATAAGTAGGTTTCCTTCCTCTTTTTACCCTTCTGTACATCACCCACTGATAGCTACGTGTCGAATGCAAACATAGCGTAACCTGACAGAGTACGACCAGAGCTTGACATTTTCTCTAATTTTAGATACATGGTATGTTGATTGTAGCGAGACTATATGAAACATTCTCTCAATCGCCATTTCTGACATCAACAGGCGTTCTTCGCATCAGGTGGTGAGCAGTGAGTGAATAGTAGTGTGGTAGTACTAGGACTATGGCAGCAGAGGGAGGAAGGGTGAAGACAGAAAGCATAATCGTCACGAGACATCTCTGGAGTATTGAGTCACTGCCCACAAGTTGTGTCACTGTCCCTTTTACATTCTTGCTATATGTCTTCAGTGCCTGGGTCTTTCCGAAATCTTCAGAATCCAGAGGGGCATCACGCACTGGCTAGCCCTCTCGAACACTGACAACGCTGAAGGGCTGACTGTCTCTTACTGCATGAAGTACCCTTCACCGCCGGTTTGGTGTAAAACATCTGCACGACATTAGGATAGGGCTGGTACCCTCGCGCGTACTATATTACGACAATAAGACGCATCGGCCGGTGTTATATTCAATAGGAAAAGACTAGAGCTGAGTATACTTCAGTAGTATCACCGTGCCTATGATGCAGTAATAGGTTAATCCCCATGGCACTGCGGATAAAATTTGTGCCAAATGAGGAACGAAAGAAAGACGCTCAGTGCAGCACGAACACGGTAATTTCTCTTTTCCGTCCTCCTATGGGAAAGAAATGGTCCCTCTTTCCTTCGGGGATAGCGTGATGGCTGGCAATAGAACACCTTCTTCCTCAATCACCCAGCAAGCACAATGTACGGGTCTTGCTCCGTGAGCTCGACTTCGTGAATTATTCGTGGAAGCCGTGACGCCCCCGACCCCGGTGAAAACGTATCCGACATTTGCCACGGATCAATGCTCGTTTTGTGGATTGCACCTTCGATTCACCGTTGGCAGCAACAAAGCTTTCGGTCTGGTCGCTTTTACGTATTTCGAACAAGTCGCGGGGAAGCCACATATGGCTACGAAATAATATTACAAATGCGCATTATTCTACTAAAGCGGTCTTATTGCCGCCGACGCATTCGACGTCCCGTATTTACGAATCAGGTTCTACTTTCTAACAAGAGGGATTTGCTATAAGACAACAGAAAGTTGAGTCAAGTGTCACTTTCAACACACTGCTGTCAAAGCGAGAAAAAGAAAAAAACTCTCGAGCTTCGCCAAGCACACGCGCTCCATCTGCGCATGGCCATAGCCAGTGCGCGACGCAGAAGCAAGTGGCACGGCGTCCTGCTAGCAGATTCATCAAGCGAAAGCCATCAGCGGTCCTGCTGCAGGAAAGCACATTCTTCAAACCACGTCAGCAGCAGCAACATATAAAAGTTGTTTAACAACCGTAACCAGCGAAAGGGACTAAAAACACAGACGTTGCCGTCATAAAGGCAAGCCTCGTTTTGCTCAGGACTGCCTGCTCGGGAAGCCGGAAGAAAAAGGGATTCAGCGGAGAAGAAACGAAGAAATTTATGAGAACAACAATGCTTCACCCGGTCGCGCTGCGAAAGCCACTGTCGCGCTCCATTCCGGAGTTGCTACGGTGGGCTAGAGTTGCTTTTCGCACGCTTCATCCTCTCGTTTTCTGCTAGGGGAAAGAGAGAGAGACAAAAAAAAAAAAAAAAAAGCGTGACCAATTACTGGCTCGTAGCTGACAAAGTAAATGGGAGCCTGGATTAGGCGATTTTCTTTTCCCTACAAGACTTGACTAATAGAGGGTGTCCGTGCTGAAAACGTTGGGGAAAATGGGGCTCTAATGCACTGTTGTGTGCCTGTACAAGTTAGCGCGGTTGCAGTGGAGAGTGCGGTTTCATAATGCTGCTCGTACGAAGTGTAACGGTGGAATGACCTCGTGTCCGCTAAACGATTTCTTTTGTGTTCCTCGTTACTTTTAACAAAAGTAGGGATTGATGTAGAAATCCTTGCAATGTGACAGGTGGTTTAGGGGCAGAGGATTGTTGATACTGTATTAAAAAAATTTCTAAAGGGGGAGAGGATAGGAAATAGAAGGATTCTGAGCTAGATATTGGAGCTGTACTATATAATACTATTTGGGTGGGTGTGTCGAAATTGAACGGCACTATCAAGTGCAGAGATCGGAACAAAAACCTCAATAGAAGTTATCAAGGTGAACAAAAATTAATTACTTTGCATTCCCCTATTAGCAATAAACAATAAATAAAACGAAAAAGCACTATCTGGTGGCAACGGCCCCCTACAAGTGTTTGCTGAAACAAAATAAACAGTCCTCTGTAATAGGAAATTCTCTGCAGATCCAACTGCGGTGGACATTTCAGTGCCGGTCTTAGCTACTGGCCAAGCTCTCTGCTGCTTCTACGAATAACTGCCCCCTAAACGTTTCCGAGTAAATACCCTACCTCAAGAATACCGATACGATGAGCAAAAACTTCGATGAACCGATGCGTGTTTGGTAGTTATTCCGCATTTTCGCAACAAGTACGTTGTTGCTTCTCACATTAGAGACCGTATCGATCTCAGCGTTGAATTCGAAACACTGACAAAACAAATCAGCGCAAGCCGACAGAATCCAAAGCGTCACCTTCACGTGAGTAGCATATATCGCATCGCTTCTATTGACAAAACCACCCCGACACGTCCGTCCTTCTTTCCATGCCACCAAATACACACATACACTCTCTCCCTCGCTCCGAACTAATTACCTTTATCCATCGGCGCAACCAACACCGGGCTCTTAAACAACCCGCTGCAAAAAGCCATAATTCCCTCTCTGGCCTCTTTTCCCTTTTATCTTTCCTTTTCTACAGAAAAAAATGCTCCCACGTGCAGAGCTGTCCTCCCGTTAAAATGTGCGCGCCTTTTCGAGCGCACGTGACAGGGACTCGCCAGAAAGGAACAAACCCATTCTGCGCATGCGCGCTGCTCAGACACCGTTTCCAGCAGCGGAACTAGCGAGCTCACAAGCTCACAGACCGCGCAGCTCGTGTCGGGTCGAAGCCGCGTATGAAACACACCGCACTCGGCGGTGCGCGACGTACGGCGTGGCTTGTGTTGTGAAGCGCCAGCGCTCAAACCGCGTCGGGATTGGCGGTGGGAAAGCAAAAAAAGCAGCGAACGATATATAAACATGAATGCTGGACAATCACCGATCTTGATCGCCTGGAGTCACGTGGAGTTTTTGTGTGTCAGGGACGGAGAGTGAAGAAATATTTGTTAAGCGTGCGGCGAAGGGCACAGAATTATGAACGAGAAGGTCCCGAGCGGGAAGTGCGACTGGTCCGCGTGGAAAAAGCTCGTTGACACTTGAAGGAAGAAAGAGAAAAGGAAGAAACGTTGTCGCCAAGCGAAGTTGGAAGTGACAGTGGCGATGAAGTGGAACCGGATAAAACGGCGTTGGTGGATTTGGGTGATGTGCGGTCTCACACTGCTGTCATCGGCTCATGTGCTGGGTGAGTGCACTACTTTTTCAGTCACAAACGAATCCAGTAGATTCCTTTCGAGCAGTATTTAAGTAAGCGGTGACATGATTATTGAATTTGATCCGGTGATTTTCCTTAAATACAACAAAGGTATGCTACTGTACGCACAAATATTAAGAAAGGAAGCGTTATATGACCCGGTCGCCGCTACGATGACAAACTTCCATGAACGGCAACAACAAGCTCTGCCTTTCACTGCCATATACGGGACGATCTCCCAACAGTTATGAAATATTGACCATGTAAAAAAATGCGTGTGATTACTGGTCCTAACATGCTGGCTTTTCTTTTTTCAATTTAGCTGCTACACACGCAGGGTATTATATTCTTATAGAAGTTGCGGATCATCTGTGATCTAACACACTTGGCGAATTTCGAAGAAAGGGTTCCACTAAAAAGTTAGTACTCTACGATTTAGTTCATTCGTCATCTGGAGAGGACTGTCGGAGCCTTTCTGGTAAAATCTCGGATTGCTGTTTATTGATACAAAAGAGAACGACATCGTGAAGTGAGAAGGTAATCTTTGAACCGCTAATTCACCAACCAAAGATGCTTTAAGATCTCCGACATCCTCCATCTACTCGCGACAAAGATAACCGATCGCGCGCACACCGAAGACTCAGCAAACGAGTATAACGAGGCGAAAACTTTAAAGTCATCCTTTCGTTTTTTGTCTCCTCTTACGCGGGACATTGTCTACCTTTTTTCCAATCGCAGTACACTATGCGACCGCGAGCAAAGCGTAGCCAGAATAATTTCAAATTCTCGACACAGCGGAACGAGATATTTTTAGCCCCAGAAAGCTAGTGCAGAACCCGTATACCACTCTTTGGTCGAAGTCTAGGACACGGTGGCAGCAGCTCGATAACTGTCACTAATGTCCTTCAAGAAATGAATGAGTTTCTTCAAATTGACGAAAACTATGTTTTCTCAACTACTGGAAATAACGTGCCTTTTTTTCTTTCTCTTCTTTTTCTTATGATAATGAGCTGTCAATAAACGCACGTGGAAGAGAGGAAAAAGGGACAGCCTTGCGAACGCGTTATCATTTGTCACGGCGTTATGACGCTAGATTTATGTACGGGCAGCAACTCTGATTTTGAAACCTTAAAGCACTTTTCTGTAAATCATTCTCAAAAGCTGTCAGGTGTGATCAAGTAATACTCATGAGGCAATTCTGCAAAAGTTGGGCTGTTATGTTGCAAGAATTTGATTGCTTTCCATTTGTCAGGGATTAGCATTCGTGTTGCTACACAGTCTAGACACCGTAAGATTTGTTTTTTTTTTCTTTTCAGGTAACTTAAAGTTCTCGGTTGCAACAGCCTCTATAGGACCTGCTAGAATATGAAGGCAGTGTACGGCAGCTGAAGGCTGTTATAATACGTTGTTCAACGAATACAGTGTTAGCGCTGCAAGGCGACTATGAGCACTTTCCGAAATGAACAAACACGACCAACGTAATAGAAAGTACTGTCTCTGCTGGGGTCTGGTTTACTAGAAAACGAAATGTATTTTGACTGTAAAATTAATGTTGATGGCTATTTCTTGTGGACTCAATAGAAAGTTATAGACATTATAGACGCTACATTTACAATAATGTCAGATAAGAATATATACCGAAGATGCATCCGCGGTCTATCTTATGCACGGTTTCAAAATAAATAGTGCGGCGAACTCATTTACACCCGCCAATGGAAACATAGTTCAGTTTATAGGTTCGTGTGGTGCGTGGCGTCAGCAAACTCTAACTTCCAAAGTCTGCTCAAAACATAGAGAATGAACATGGAAAATGAGGGTTCAGACTGCACTGATTGTGTCACTGCTATCAACAACGGAATCCATTTGATTTGCCTTAATTTGAAACGCAAGCAGCCTCCGTCGTGTGACACCGGACGCTTAAAACGACACTCATGGGGAAGGGACAGGTTTGCCGTGAATGACACTGAGTTTGCCCTTGGACAGAAGCATTGAAAAGAGTTCAGCGACGCTGTACTTTGGAACAACGACGCATGATAACACATGTAGATTTCACCTAACGCGCAGGCTGAAGTCCTCCCACCCTCGTCCACGTTAAGTAAATCTAACGTACTTCGGCCGTACTCCTTTCGGAGTGTGTAACCCATTGCAAAAAGAGACATAGCCTGTAGGTGACTCCTTCCTAAGGGCGTCGTTGGGTGCCACTTCGATAAATGAGAGATCGGCACCGGCGAACATAACGGGTCCCCCCATCCATCACGCTAAGGGGCTAATGCATATTACAGTGAACCTTGCTGCTATAGGGCAGCGACAGGAATTTCCCCAGAATACCTTGGACTACTTGAGTAGAAACAAGATTCTTTTTACCCGCGTTGCAGGAACACAGAAAGAGTCTCAAAGTATCAATTCCATGCTACTAAAGTACTAATTCATTCAACATAGTTAGACACAAGGAGGAGGCTGTTCGTAAGAGCTAGCGGTTGTGTCCAGTAGTTTGACTGTTTCGATACCAACGCGAGGGCCTAATGTTAGCGTGCAATGCCTTCGGCGCCATACGTGAGAACCTCGCGTGGTGGTTCTATAGTTCTCGGCTTCGAGCTCCCCAATGGACAAGCTGTGCCTATGTAACCTCCAAAGGAGCACAACTTAAATTATGCTGATAGAGGAACAATTTAATCAGACTTTCAGCTTACTACTTTTCATACACAAAGGAGACAGCGGGAATGACATTACCGTAGGCCAATTCTAGGCACAGCGTTTTACGAAGCCGTGTACACATATGTATACATATATATCCTTCGTACAGATCTCTCTTTGATTTCCTAAACTGTTGTCAGAATCCTTTTTCTTTCCCTTCTCTTCCTTTATATGTAAAACATTAGTCCCCATCTAGTGTAGCACTTCAACATCAGCATTTCGTATTGTTTTGTATCCATCTGGAAAAAGAGGAAAGCATTTTACATACTGCGCCCACGCACGCAGGCAAGTAAACGACTAAGAAAACAAAAATCTCCTTTTTGGTGAAGAAATATCATCCCGACCCGCCAAGGATCATGGCAACCGGGACTGAAGCCTATTCGCGAATGCCAGACACGAGTCGAGCGATCTATATTTCATCGGCCGGACTTTAATATTGAGACACCTCCATTGCGGTAAATGGCAGAAGGGTCTCTCCTCCTCTTCCTCCTTCCCCCTGCTCCCCCAGAGTACATTAGAACCCCACACAAGGCTCCATCAGTCCATAACTGAAGCAGCTACGCAGCCAGGCCAGAAGGAATCGCGTCACGAGTTACTCCCCGCTACCACGACACCGATCCCTCCCCACTGTATGACTTGTTTAGGCGACGGAGTCACCGAGCAGTCATTCTCTTAGTGGCCCGCGTGTCACATCCCGTGAGTCGTATAACGCACGGGGAAGGGTGTGACAGATTAGCGGGACACGAAGAGAGGTAAACATCCGACTGCTGCCACTGCATCGTCGATGGCTTGGGCTTGTCGTTCTGTACGATGCCGTGGACAATTTGTTCGATGAAGCCTTCGCCGACGGGCTTTTTTGTTGGCGGTCGGACGGCAGGTTTAAACTGAAATTCTGATATCGTTGTTGTAACTTCTCGCATTCCACTAGTTTTAACGTATTGTAATACGCACTTTTGAGCATTCTTCCTCAGCAGTTCGATAGGAAAGGTGATTTAAGAGGGCAAGTTACATTTTCAGTGAGGGACTCGGGGACCCAAGCACCCTTCGTCCGCGTCCATTCCTTTCATTCTTCTAAGACTCTACCATCGTCGCGGTCCAGGCGCTTGAAAAACAGTTTCGAAGCTCCTTGAAGACAACACGATATTCAAGGGACCTTTTTCGCAATAAGAGCTACAGAGAGTAAAGGAAAGAGTTCTCGTGTGAGTGGCTATCGCTACACGCTTTACCGCGTCCACGCGATAGAAAGAGAGGAGAGATCGCGCCCCATTAAACTCGCAAGTGCTGGTCCAGCCATGAAGTCCGCTTCCATGCATCTCTGTTGCCGATTTCCGGTGTGAGGGCGGCTCTTTCTGGCCCACCCTGTGTGCTAACGACAGTAAATGCACTTTTCGGTTACGTCACTTCCAGTGGTGGGGAAGGAAGGAAAGATGATGTCACCGGAAATAGAACAGGGGATTGTCTTCTGTGTTAGCGGAACGCAAATTTTCAGGATGGCGTAATGCGCACGATAATGGAATAGTAGGCGTTGCCCCGCGCGGTTCCTCCACAGATCTGTCTGGTGTACATATGTCGTGCTCTCCAACGTGACAATACAGCGAGAACCAGTTCTACCACGGTAGCTGCGATCTGAGATTTCGTACAGCTTGGTCTGACCTTATAGGAACATAGAACACGTTTATACAAGTAATTAAGCTGTAAGGTTATTTATATATTACGTGTGTTACATCATACGTCACATGGTACAGCGCATAAACATATATTTTAACCCAGACCGTAATATAACCGTTACATACAGTGACATACCGTAACGTAAATGCGAATAACAGGCTGAAAGACAAATGACAACAGTAGACTGGATAGTCCTAAATGTTCTGGTGAATCTAGTTTACAGCTTCTTTTATCCTGTTTTTTTTTTATTTCAAGGTACGGACTAAATCCATTTTGGTAAACAGAACCAGCTAAATTCATAGAGCGGGACTTAAATCAATGAACTTCTTATATTGAGGCCAACTGCTATTTTTGGTGTCGACAAAGGTATGGATACTCTGGATAAACCCACGCTGGGGACAGTCGTCATAACGTATAATGCATGAACGCAGTAGAACGCAGTACATGTGAAAGCCACAGTTTCTCGAGCACCAATATTAGGCAGAAACAGAATCCTAGAACATTAGTCACGGAGTCCTAGAAAGATCGATCTTCGTACTGCCACACACAGTAGGGAAACGTATAAATACGAGAAAAAAAGTTCCTTCTATGGAAAGGGCTCTCCTGTACAGTACCGGCCGTTATGAATATGCAATGGAAACCGTTTCGCAACATATGCATATGCATTGTGAAGGTGTACAGTGAACAGCAGCGCTATGAAAGGTTGTAAGGGCTGATATTGTTTCCCACAATTACTCTACTGATGAGCGCCTCAATCGTGGAACAATGGCAGGAGGATCGGAATCGTTCTTGCTGTCAGATGCTCGGTATAACTTGTGTGCGCTTTCGAGCTTTGAGAAGGAGGACGAGAAATACAATACGATGGTTCTCACGTTGGATCCTACCAGTTACATGGAGGGAAGTGACGTGCGAGAGCGACAGAGAGGAACAGTTTGTACAATAGGAGACACTGCGAAGACATTCCGTGAAAATCGATGGGAACGAGGGAAAATTTCTTGCGAGCAGTCAGTGTCAATCTTGTGTGAAGTTTTTCTAGCAGCTTAAACTTAAATTTCCGGGGTCGTTCTCGCTCAAGAGTGCCGCATGTTATGGGTAACGTTAATTAAGCGGTCGTGAAGTTCAAGAAAATTAAAAATCTGTAGTTGAGGCGGTGTTCGCTGTACTTATTTCTTACTAGTTACGCAACAACGTCCCCAACGTACGTATCTCAGTCTTTTTCCTTTTCTTTCTTATGTTTACTGTGTCTTCGAGCACATACTAAAAGTTTAATGTAGAAATAATCCAGGAATACTAGTTTACCTCAAGTCATCATCCCTTTCGTACGAGCATCAGGGACACTGCAATACCCCGATTTATGAACGACCAAAGGTAAATAATTACTGTCCAATAGACAAGGTTGTTGGCTCAAGTGAAGTAATCACATTTATTGTTTCTATCAGTCGTGCCCATTGCGCTGTGCGACCCTGTGTGATATAGAGACGCAAGGCACCCTTTACAGAACCCTTTATAGAAAGCTAATCATGCACAGCTGTACGTGCGCGTCAGAGAGCCAGCCGCACAGAGCGACCAACTGAGCCTGGGATCAAAGGCGAACGTTAATAGTAATAAGGAATCTTGCGCAAAGGCATCCACTCGGAAGAAGTGGCAGAAGCAACAAGCGGATCCCTCCGTAATCATGAGTTGCCCAACCGCGCTGCAATTCGCAGCGGGAGAGCAGGAGGAGGATGGAAGTCTATATGTCTATTGTGCTCGAAAAGCATCGCGAATCATCAAGAGGGGGGAAGCGGATAAGGAATGCCGCCACCCGGAGCTCCTGCTGCCCTCGCTTCCTCATAATAAAGCGACGGGATTTCGATACCCGGGGTATCCCATCACTTCCATTCAACCAACCCCCCTCCTCCTCTTCTACATTCACCCGTTCCTTATTTATTTACATGGCAGGGTGTGTGTCTCTGTTGGTTGAAGGGACAAAGGGTGTTGTACTGTCGAGACGGTAGTGGGAGCTATATTACAATGTGGAGGCTAGTCGGCCACGTGTCCACGTCAGGGGGCTAAGTCAGACCCTTCCACACATGAGGCGTTTGAAGATTCGCGGAGAACAAAACCGGAATTTCAGGAACAAAACCGCAACGTCTGTTATGCCTGTAAAGCGTGCTCTGCCGCAGAGAGAGGCATAGCGCGAGAAAGCCATCTTTTCGTGCATGATCTCTTATGGAACGACTAGTAATGACATTACACATTCACTTTAAGGGTCCCTTTGGAATAATTTAGCAAACGAATTCGCGCAATGCAGCTCCATCCAGGTGCAGCGCGCCACACTAGGTCATACATTTTGTACACAAATACAACAATTACACGATCACAACGTATTTCCTATCATGCGTGGAGTACAAACAGAGCAATAGACAGGACAGTCAATACAGAAACAGCGTTGTCCACTGTTTGTTTTCTTCCCGTCCCTGACAACAAAGCAGAGCTGAACGATTGCGAAAGGAAACATTTATCTAAGTTACATGGTCCAAACGAAATGTTTCATACGCTGAAAATACGAACTGGGAGCGAAACAATCCCGGAGAACAGGTGGGTTATATTACCGAATATATAAGCAGATAGAACAGATTATGCAAACAAAGTACGCCACTGCGTAAAAGAGAAGGCAAAGTTTACCCCGACTTCGTAATGGAACGCCGGTGGGCTCCGGATTAATGTTGTAAACAATGATTTCTTTCTGGGCCAGCTTTGCACATCAATGCACGAAGCCCTGAACTACCCGCCGCAATTATTTCGTAGAAGAGAAATCCAATGCAAGCATAAAAGTTGGGCAGCCACAGACAGTGGGACAATTATGCCAGTCCGTGCCCGCACGTAGAGGAAGTTCAACACCATTTGGTAGCACACGAAGTGTTGAAACGAACGTGACCCCGTGCAGAATCAATTTAGAATGTCATTGAAGCGTGACGCCATTGTGCTTTCGGCTCCATTTGCGTTCCGTGCAGCAACACGGACGACGTTATTAGCTGTCGGTATGACGCTGAGGGGCGGCTGACAGGTGCGCTGCGAAATTTTAAGACTATAATTAGATCATACGGTATACGTCATGGATACATGTTATGGGACTGCGGGAGGACTTGTCTCGATGGTGTAGCTGCAGTGGAACTTGGTGAGACATGAGATGTGGAAAGTGCATCAAGCGAACGTGGGAGACAGGTGTTCTATTTTAACCCGCCTAAAAGAGGAAAAAGGAAATGATGGCTATGCTGCGTTTTTTCTTTCCTCTCTCTCTCTCTTTTTTTTTTTTTTTTTTTTTCTAAGGAGTTCATTTCGCGATATTTCTAGGTCCGGACTGTCGATGAAATGTGGGGCCTTTCAAAAAATTCTCGAAGTCGTGGTATCATAAACGTGTTGTACGATTACTGACCATCGAGGTGCAAATACCGTCAACTACGTGCTGTTTGCAGGATTCCCACCTTGTGTCCGTTAAGTCGTTAAGATAAATGCAGCGTCACTTCTTTCCTCCGGTTATCTCACTTGACAGTGACAACAGGCCAGTGGTTGGCTATACATTTTCGAGCGTTTAATGCCTCTATTTAGGTATCCGGGAAGCAGATTCGACTGAATGCCGATCGTTCCTCGTGCGCACCCGAACTCGCATCACAAATACAAAGCCACGTACGGAAATAACTTCGCGAAATGATGGCTGTAATTTTATTTGCCTATTCGTTTCTGATGAAAAGGTCTTTTTTCTGAAGCACTAACTCCTTTCATGTACGCTTTCCTCCCTCTCAAACGCACACTCGCACACAATATGGACCCACCGTGAGATAAGTCACGGGACTGTAGCCGGCCGACAAAGGAGCTCTCGTACACACCCTCGACACTTGGCAGGGTCCAAAATAGCCCTGCCAATTTACCAAGTTCAATTTAAATAAATCATTCATCGGCAGCTCGAGAGCAGAACATTTTTCTTTATTTCCCCCGCCCTGATCGGGTCCAAGGGAAGTGGTGCTTTTAAATTAAGCCTCCTAAAGTGCAGGTCGACCGAAGGAACTTTTCTTGCCACCACCGTCGAGGAAGCGGTAATCTATTATTTTGAGTGCAGCAGGGAAGCCCAAGTCACTAGAGCAGGTTGATGTGCGACATTACACTGTTTACTTTCGTCCACTGCCGATCGGGGGTGAACGCAAAAATGCCCGTTTTCTCAGTGGGAAAACGAAAGATGCCAGGGTTTTGCTCCAAAGGACTCTCAAAAACGACATTTTGCTAACAGCAAATACGTTAAAGAGTGAGCGAGAGAAGTTAAAACACTGAACTTACTTCACCAGGGCGGTCTCTTTGGCTAAAGCTTTCACTTCCTTTCGTAAACCTGAAAGTAGAGATGCATACGATAAGTTTGCAGGATAAGAACACATGTACGCATGCATGTGGTAGTTTTCAGTATTCACTATTCACTGTCGTTTTCCATTAAGGAGCTGGCAGTTGCTAGGCACGTCTAAAAGACTGACAGGTAGTGGCATCGTATCCTACATCCGGGTATACTGTTTTCCCAAGGTTTTCTAGTGATGCGTTAAAAAAAAAA
>JARGYV010102870.1:0-11916 GCA_029532675.1 Ornithodoros moubata | reverse complement strand
AAAGTATTATGTAGTAGTATTATAATACCGAATTCTGGCAAGTATTATGTATTTGTATTATAATACTAATTTTGAGTATTACTGCCCATCCCTGACTGCGTGGGCCGACGCGGGAACAAGATTGAAGACAATCGCAGTTGATTTTTCTCGTTTCTTAACCGAGATACAGGCATAGTCTGGTTTCCAATATGTTAGACGTGGTATACGTTTCTCGACAATAAATTATAATGGACGCAGCAAAGTCACTAAAGGCTGCGACAACTGGTCAGCTGCTGGATGGTTTTAAGGTCACGCCCAGCGGTGGCGCCACCGTCTCTCGGCCACTGTCCTGTGTTACCAGGAGATTGCATGCCAGGGAAGACTGCATTTTGCTCTATCTGAAAAGAAGAAGAACCATTCCATTAAACCAAGAACATGCGTTGAGCACGATAGAAATTAACGACCACAGGCAGGAATAGGCAACAAATTATTTTGCAACAGTTATAATAATAATACCAATTATTATTACCAAGATTTTGGAACAATGACAGAAAAAATACTGTAATATGTAAGCCATCAGCAAGTCTATAGACAACTACGGTGCTCGAACCTAGTATGCGTTTAAACTCCAGCGATGAGACGTCGATTTGGCCATGTGCAGTCGGGCATCTGCATGACGTGCCACGTTCTCTGCGACCTTCTGCACATTTTCATGAGATGCACTCGTTTCCAAGTTCAGTAATATTTTGATTCGTTCAATGATTCTCCTTTAATTAGTTAGCTAGTGAGACGATGTTTGGGGAAATGGTATTGGCAGTGAAGTGAAACTTCAGTCGCACGAGCCTCTTGAACATTGCCGATTCATGGTTCAACCTTGATTGGAATGCTACTGTTATGGTTGTGTTGGTGTAACATTATTTACCGAGTGGTCTCTGTCTAAATGGCCCCCTTAGCGTTACATCAGAACTGCACGTGCCATAAGGTACTGTTCCATGAAGGAGTTAACTTCACATAATAAAGGCTTCCCTGTAATACTAGGAAGGGGCATGAATAGATCTATATCGAAATTTGGTGTTTGATAGCGCACAGGTTTATATGTCAAGAGCAACACTGTCAAGAAAATCACGATCTCGTTTGTCACTTTTGTCTACGTCTTGACAGAGACGGGGGAGGGACAAGCTGGAATAGAGGGAGTAGCTCGCAAATTTTGCGAACCCAGAGGAAGCAGTTCTATCGGGGGAGGGAGTAACTCGTGGTGAAGGGGAATAATTCACTCCAAAGGGGAATAAAAACTACGAGTTACTTCTTCGTTACTCCCTTTCTGCAGTGTATAACGTACACTACATAGGACCATCGCATGAGTGTCTAATAAAGCCTTCCACTATCTGTTTCCAACAAACAAGGCGGGAGAACGGTTTCATTCGTTATCACAATTTCAGTTTTAACAGTGCAACACACCGTCCTCAACATTTAAAACAACTGAGTATAATCTTAAGCATTCTTCCAGCGTTCCAGCAAATGCGGAGATACCACTCCAGTGACCGTTAGGTCTGTTACGAGCTGACGAAGACCAGAGCCTTATCGACAGTTTACTTTATATATATCTCACCGCTTTTAAAAACAGGAACAAAAAAAATAATAATAAATGAGCTTCCACCGCCCTTATACACCATCACTTTTTACTGCGCAACGTAGCAACCCAGTTCCAAAAGGTTCAACCCGGAAATTGCCATACGACTCTTTGCGCGCAACTCTGCAAAGAATGGGACGAGACAAAAGTATAGAAGAGGTCTTATACAACCCTGGCCGAAGAAGAACAAAAAGACGCGAGAGACACCGAGACATATTGGTGCGTGGGCTGGAATAGGGAGGCCAACTGATAAAGCCCTTGGTCCACTCCGGCCAACGGCCATATCAAGGCATCGTGTTTTCGCTCCCCTCCTTCGGGCGGAATTCTTTATAGGCAACATTTCCTTCGTCCCTGTCTGCGATTCTCTTCGGAGGGGAACAAGTAAAAAGTGCAAAGTTGTAAAACACAAGAGTAGGGAAAAACAAAGGAAAAAGCATGACGACTCCGGGCTTGTGAGAAACAATGGCTGGAAATATGGCTGCGTACGAGAGGGGAGACGGTAGACACGACTCTTGGATTAGCCTTGAAAGGGAGATATGAGGGAATATGTTTTACGTTCGTCTCCGATGCCGTGTGACATGGATGAGAAGAGGCTGGCAGGGATAGGGGACTTTCAATAGGGAGGAAAAGCTCTGCGCATGCGCGCACCTTTCTCGCTCGGTTCTTACAGCCGAATCGAAAGCGGCGTTTCACTGCACCTGCGAATCGCAGCGTGTATTGTTGCCGGGTGGCTTCGGGATAGGACTTGTAGTGAGATGTGCACGGGAATAAGAACAGGAAAGGGAGCTCGTGGATGCATAAAAATCCTTGCTGAAGAACTACGCAGTCCTACCCTATGGGGCTGCTCATGATCATAGTTTTCTCGCGAAGTAATCTCACCAATTATTATAATTATTATTATTATTACTGACAAATTTTTCAACGTCTGCCACTTTCATACAGCTTTTAGTTTCATTTTCTTGCCTATCTCCCCAATAGCAATATCCTTCAAAACCTTTGAACTATAGCTTCCTTCCTCCAGCCCTTCAAAGAAAAGAAAAATAAATCACGGAAACTCTGAGCGACAAGCGTATTCTACTTGCTAAAATAAGCCCAGTTCACTTCGCTTCGACCGAACGCTTCCTTTCAGTTTGATATGAACTAAGATAGAAAGTGATACAAGAGGCAGAAAGCATTCAAGAAATAGGTACAGTTTTGAACGGTCTGCCTGTTGTTGTGGAACTCGTGTTACACAAAGTTGAGAGATATGCATCCTCGGCTGACTGGCTACGTTCCAAGCGGTTTGCATGCTGATGCCTGACGCCACCTCGCTCAAGGGAAAGCTTAAAAAACAACAACAAAAAGACAAACAAAAATCAAACAGCGCCATGGTCAAGTAGGGTACGACCAGAAAGTCTTCACGACGCCTGGGCGATTTATCGTTATCATGATCCCAAAGGGGGATTGACGTTTTTACCTCTCTCCACTTGTGTCAGCCCTGGTGTTAGCCCTCCCTGCCAATGGTGTCAAGGCGCTCCTGAGATGGGGCATTTGAACCCTGCACTGTCGTTTACCATGCTTCGCTCACTGCGTCGCGGCTTTACGTCCATCGTGCGTCTGCTCCAGCTAAATATGGTATTTCCACCACGAACTGGCACCTTGAATCGCCATGCATCTGTTGACCGCCGTCCGTTTTATCTTTCAAAACTACCTGAACCTTCAGATATTCGTGCACATCTGAGCCGCATCATCATGCACTCATCGCGTGCCTGACAGCTACGGGACTTCTGCACGAATTGCCGCTCATCAGAGAGTTTTAGTTGCACAGTTCTCCGACTCCGAAAGCTTTCCGACTCGTCAGAACGAGAACTGCACACGCGCGACCTGGGTCGGAAGCACGCGATTGTATCGGACGACTACCGGGTTCCGACTCGTTCCGCATGAATCGGGCCTGTATCGTCGTCCGAATCATGTCCTAGGAAAATACGAAGGCAGAGGAAGAAGAAAATAGGCAGAGTTCAGTTGGAGGCAGAAAAAGACGACGACGCTTGGGTGAGTCGTACACGTTGAGTCGGACTGTTTTCGTTGGCGCCAGCTAAAACTTGGAAATGACGTACTTCCGATATTCACCTACGATACTTCGTTTTCGTTGCTCTGTATCGGTGGTGGACTTTTCGGGTCGGAAAATCTGTGCAACTAAAACTCTCTATCATCTCACTAGTTCTTCCCATATTCATATCCCATATTAATAAAATATCCCATATTCATCGCCACCATTTATCTCTGTTGTTGAAGTTAAATACAGTAGAGTTACTACTCGGAAGAAGTATTGACCAAAATACTAATTACCATCAGGTGTATTTAAAATACAATATTTTGAGTACGGCACTCGGATACCTGCGCATGAAAAGAGGATGAGCTTGGGATACGATATCCGTATGTGAGCATCGCGTTGTGTTGTCGCTTCCGTTCGTACTTCTCTTGCTCTTTCTTCCCGCGCACGGTCATGGATTGGAACGATCTCCCACCACAATTAGTTTCAATGTGTAATTACTCCACATTTCGGTACATTTAGCAACATACCTTAACCTGTAAACATGAGTCTACATCTGCCATCTGTACACCTCGCTGATTTCTCACAAGGACTGATAATTTGTTAGTTCTGTATTTCTAATGTTTTGTAGTAGTTTTTTGTATCTTCCCTAATATTGCATAAGTATTTCGTGCTGTATTGTCTCATTATGTTCTCACTCACTGCGTAGTAGAACTTTTTTTTTTGCGTGTATGTATTATTTGCTTACCCCTCATGTAACGCTCCTCTGGGAGCCTTTGAGGTACTTTTCATAAATAAATAAATAAATATAACAATGGAAAAGCAGCATCATACGAGAAAACAGTGGCATATGCCTTTATTTTATACTTTTGTTGTTGGAAGAGGGGAGTGGCATTGATGTCATGTACGTTATTCAAACTCTTCTGACCGGCCGCGCGGTGGGCCATTTGTGCAATTTCAAGAGATACTTGTGCAAAATCAGTTTTAAATTCACATGAGTTCCCATGCATAACTGCTCAGTCTGAAAACGAATTATAAAGGAATTGCAGTCACGTTTTTATGACAAAGAAGTCGGAGACGTCCTTCTAGCAGTATAATGGCCCAATGTACCGAAATGTCTATGTACCGAATGGTCCATGTCCCGAAACGTCCGCATCCCGGTCATTTTGTGTGCCAGGGTGCTTGCTTTTCTAACGAGAATTCAGTCAATGCTTCATGAGTTACCTACAAAAAGGAAGAATGTTGTGTGATGTTCATGGCACAGCTGACCCATCAACATCACGCAAATTACCGTATTTTCTGGTGTATAACGCGCACCCCGAATTTCAAAATTTCATTTCAAATTCCGAATTTCAAATAAGTTCGATGTATAATGCGCACCGGTGCCAACCCACCTGCAATGGGGTAGCGCCTGCGTTCAACGCGGAAAATTCCCCATAACATCTTCATTATTTATCTTCGTTCGTTCGCACCGGTGCATAACGCGCAATGTTGCTAAAATCCTCTGTACTGCTGTTAGTATACACGATAAACCAAGGTATCATATATGCAAATTCTTTATTTCAAACACATTTCATCTAAACCGTCAAACTCCGACGCAACAGAGTTACTGTCATAGTGAAGAGGCCACAATTTGTATGTCAGACACCTGAAGGGGAATTCTGCAGGAAAAATATTTCCGTGTATAACGCGCACCGTTCGATAACATGCAGGACCTCTTGAGAGCACTTTTTTACTGTATAACGCGCGCGTTATACACCGGAAAATACGGTACGTTCTTTTTTCATACAAAGGGCCACTGGAACGCGAACCACCTCGGAACGTAGGCAGCGTACGGAGTAGACATCGTCTGTGTTGCATCATAGCGCAGCGAATCTGTTTGTCTGACATTGAGACTGCAGTTTCATTCTATCATAATTTTTATTATATCCTCCTTCAAGTTATCAGCTAGATCGCAAGAACATTTCGTCGACTTTTACCAACCGAAGAGCCTTTCACCGAATGGCATCACTCCAATGCAGGCTTGCTGTTGCATGAACTCCATTGACGAAACGAGTCATATTGGAAGAACACGACCCGCATGCAGTCGTAAGTCGTCTTGTCGACCGAAATAAAAACTACAACAACGTCAACGATGATGATGGGGTGGGTCATTTGGTGCCCGCTACCTTTCCCACTAGTAGTGGGAAAAGTGCTTCCCCTACAGTTATAGAAGAGTGTTCCGTTACCGCTACCGCTTGACCCTCCGTCGACTTATTTTAGACGTCTGTGTGTTATGTCGTTTTCTCAAAACCAACCCATTCTGCTAGGTTTTTCACTCCGTGGACTTTGCAAGCTTTCTTCCGTTTCCGTTGTTTCCTCATTTCTGCTATTCACCTTCTGGATCAGTATTTCAGTAGCCTCACGCGAGGTTACCAGTTTGTGGGACTTAGCCGAATTTAGCATCTAACAGGGTGAACTGCTATTGAGGCGTTTGTTGGTACTTGGCTTCTACAACCATGGTGTCACCATGGCTCGCAAATCGCAATAAACTGCATCTTTTCGTGAAAAGTGGATAAAGGAAATGGAAGCCTAGTCTTTCATTGCATCCTATGCAGTCCCAAAGAGAAGATGCTCTGCGTATCCAGGATTTCCACCTTCAATCTAAAAAAGCATGTAAAGGTACGTGTGACCGTTTTATCGGTTCCCTACGTCAGGCGGCAATCTTTGCCGTCTTTGCTGCGACCCAGAGATGCCAAACTGCGTTCTTTCTTCTCTATTTGCTAGTGCTTGCGGTGCAGCTGTGGCGGTAATGTTAATGACCAGGACGTTTCGGTGCCATTGTATTCTGTCGCTACGGTTGCTGAAATGTTAAGTCGCTGCATGTAGAGGATCCAGCCGCGAAAAATCGACAATTTCGACACCTTGCTTAGCAGAAAGCGACCCTATGATGAGGCAAGCGAAGACGGGTTCACGTCGTAGACGTTCAAGCATCCATGAATCGATGGCATGTCTCAAGGCGGAATTGGTCAAAACGTGTACGACAAACTTGTAGAGGAGTTCGTCGTTTAGGCACAGGATATGGATCCTATTGGATCTGCGGCCAATGACGTCTTCATGTTCGGTTGTCCAATATCACATACAAGCCACTGACTTGGAGGTCTCTCGCTGAAGACTTCAAGTTGGTGGGGTCGAAAAATTGCCTTACCGTGATTCATGTTGTTTTCATGACCCTGAACACTGCGGTCCCGTCTAGTGGCTCTGTCGAGCGACTATTCAGCGTTGGCTGGGATACGCTAACAAAGAATCATGTGAGCGTCACGGACGGTAACTTTCAGCGTCAACTGCTGCTGAAGATAAATGTTACCGCAACATGAACAACAATTAAATGATGATGGTGATATGGGGAATTTCCCTGCTCGGCGAGTAGAGTGCTACCCCCATTGCCATTGGGTGTGGGGTGAGGGGATGATGGTGAGGAGGGGGGGGATGGAGATGGTGAGCGGAACAAGGAGGCTACAGGATGTCAAGCAGCCCAGTGAGTCGAAGGAATTCGACAATAAAACGCAGGGCAGTTCGTTGGCTGACCGGAGTGTACCGCAACATGAACCTTAAATGCTTCATACACATCTCGAAGCCCAGCTTCTTAGTCTAGTGCATTCTACTTGCGCAGGTCAAGCATCGACATCATCCGGTAGCAGCTATAGCGGCGGAAGGGGCGGCACTACTGTCGGTGGGTAGAGGTAGCGGTATCGCGCTACATGTCTACATCAGTAACCACTAGCGGTAGTCCGCTACATTTTGCTTTGAGCGAGTACAGCACTGCGTAGAACTGAATGCAAGACCAGAGCATAAATATATGAACCTGGCTGTATGCATACTGATCCTTTCAACCGGAGCAAAAAAGCAAGAAAAAACTCTGGAGGGAAGAAGAGACATGACGCTTCGCACAGAGAGTGATGCACTCTGCTAAGCGCATGCCGATGCTGTGTTGCAGCGTTGATCAAAACCAGCCCTCTTCGTCTGTACGCGACGTCGACCCACACCATGGCAGTCTTCGTATCTACTTTCTACAGGAACATAAATATCCGATTTCTACCGACCGTGCAAAAGGCAGCGAAAATAATTTGCCCCGGGAAGGCAAAAGGAAGACGGAAAACCCTTGATGAGACGCACGCGGAAGTAGCGGGATGTCGGCAGCCTTTTTTTTTTTTTTTCTTTTTTCCCCCTCTTCCGCTTCGTCGTTCTTCCATGACCGTTCCTTGGGGAAGCCTCACAATGTCATGTTTGCGACGCGGAAGTAGAAAGATGTAAAAGACGACGTCTTTTCAATGCGTCTTTTGAATTCTGTCAGCCCCTTCCCGTTTATACACGGCATTTTGTAAGGAAAGCTCACTACAGTTACCTGGAAAGAGGGGGCTTATAACGGTTATCCAGTGCCCTACATATTCACAGAAAAAAAAAAAGGAGAGAGTCTGGCTTTTGTATGTTACACAATACTGAGCTCCACCAAGGGGCATCGTCCTCTCCTCCATAGAGGAACTGTGCCAGGAGTGTTGCCGCTGGTTTGGGACAAAGGAGGTCGTGGCAACTGTTTGGCAAGCGACGTGGCCCACGGGGCTAGGGAACGGTGGCGTACATTCTGACGCAGGCTGCCAGGACTGTCACTGCAAACAAATGATGACAGTTCTCACGTCATGCCTAGGAGCTTGAAGCGGGAAGCTCGTAAATTCCAAGCGTTGTGTCAAGGAAAGGGACGCGTTGATCGCGCGACAGACGCGACAGAAACAGAGCTGGAGAAAAAGCAAACCACGTTTGACAGGTATATCCTACACAGATGTTTGTCACTATAAATTACAGTCTGTCATTAAAGAGCAGAAACGAAGACAGCTGCACGGCTGAATGTGCTCAGCGCTCGTTCCTGGTTGGGCTTGGAAGATTGCCACTAGCTGTGCTGTAGAGGTTCTTCCCTGTATTTTCTCCATACAATTGAGGGGATAATTTCGTATACCACCGCCCACACCAAAATGGACTATATGCACCATTTGGGAGCGAGGCTGAAAAGTCACGTGACGCCGGTGTCTACATTTCGAGTCGTAATGGAAAATTGTCAATTTTCCCCCAGCGATTTCTCGCTTCCGTCGCAATCGACATCGGTTTATTTGCCGTGGGATAAATTTTGAGGCATGCAGGCCATTACACCAGTGCCGTCAGCAGACACGAACTGCTGCTCATTTTTTCCGGTCAAGAACGCGATGGACATGAAACAAACTACTTAAATTTACAACAGCGAAACGGCATACGTCATCTGCATTAGCAGCAACACTGGCTGCTCTGGTACGTCACACGACGCAGCACACGGGCAGCGAAGCTCTCGCCCTCTTTTGTGCTGGTGTAGGTCTAGGCGACGTTCAGGGGCGTCCGAATGATGCAATACTCGCCAGCTCCCTTTCAACAGACGACCAATGAACGAATAATATCGTATCTAGCCTATATGGAAAGACATTACAAGTGCGTCAATCCATTATTTGTCCATTCTTTAAGCACTCTTGAGGTTTGCAAGAAATCCCCATATTTGTCTATTCTTAACGTCGCTTAAACTTGCTGAAAACGGGAGGCTTTGCCTGTCTTGGAGGGAGAAAACGGGAGGCTTTGCCTGTCAAAGAGCAGAAGGATGTCAGTGTGGCTCATATGGGCCATATCTTCAACGTCCTCATTACGGTATGCATCATAGGGTTTGTTGTTCATTATTTCCCAGTTTATTTTATTTTACTTCATTTGGTTCATGTTGAAACTGGGATAAGTGGTTTGGACCGATTCTTTCCCCTCATTCATGTGACCAACATAATAGGCACGGTTCACTCCTGACTCAATATCTTGCCATTGAAGTTCTGTTTAAACAGTGGATGGTCGAACTTATCAATACTATAGCCCTCGGAAATGCAACCAGTATCTCGATTTTGACGCGTTCAAGTTGAATATTCCAGCCATCTTCCGTGTAGTGTTTCCACATGCATTGCGGCTAACGGTTCTTTGTTGTATTAGCGCATAGCATACCTGTGTATAGAGCTTCATCGAATACACAGAAACATTTTCCCTGTGAAAATCTGATAAACCTCTAAGTTTATCAGCTGAAGTTGACACATCTATGTTGAAAGACGTCGCTGTTTAAAGTCATGATTAGAATTAGTTGCATGCTATCTGCTGTATCGTAGCACACGTCCTGGCAAAATAATTGTGTGAATTATCACATAGCGTTTATTTGAAACCGCCGACATGAAATGAAAGTAAGAAACACGAATGAATAGATGCGTATATTATCTACTGCGATATTCCGAAACAATGTGGACGGGCACAGCAATTGCGGCAAAAACAAGAACATTACATTTGTGACCTCTGTATGTTTCAATGTGCTTCCTTTTCACGAATAATGCTTCTAGTCTATGCATCGCCGTGCTGGGTCGGTGCTAGCGCTGTCCTTGCACGGTTATTATCCCTTGGAATTGCGTGAAAAAAAAAGTAGTGTACTTAGGGCCAACCGTCAAACTTGAGCAAGTTTATCTTGTTCAAGTATGCTCTTCTCATCAGGTTTCCAACAAATCTAAGCACTGTAAGATATCATTCTGTTTGACGGTTGGCGCTAAGTGCACTACTTTTACCCACGCAAACCCAAGAAAAAATAACTGTGTGGCTACAAGATAAACAGTGGTTTTGAGTGATTCGGCTGCACACAGCACTATATACAAGCTTGAAGTTCATTCGTACTCTTAGTTTGGTTCCATTTCTGCGTAAATGTGTGCTGTGATGTTACCTTTGGCACCTACGTTACGGCGCTGCCCCGGACCCGTCAATTCCAGTGCGGCGTCTCGTCGTGGGAGCTGTGAAAGCTTCTACCGACGTCGTGCAAATGATTTCTCTCGCGTGCAATATATAACAGCATTGATTACATTATGAGAAAAAAAGGCGTGGTATGTTCTTTACGGGTGGGGTGCATACTCACGTGATCACCGGTCTTGTCTTTCTTTTTTCTTTTTTAATCTGCAGACAGAAGTGAGATATCAGCTGCGATACTTGCATCACGGTATGGCGAGCGTGCTGTTTGTCTGTAGACCTCCGTAGAAATCCAGTTTGAATCATGTCATTAGCTAATGTTTGATCCAAGTCACCAGGCGAGAGCGTATGTATATGCATACATGCAAATTGATCGAAAATCACAGTGAGCTCGCTTCGGCTTCTCCTGTTTCGTTCTTTACTATTATTGTTATTATTACTTCTTTATTTATTGTTTTCTCTTCGAATCGCTATCGTCAAATAAGTTATGTTGCACACCCTCTTTGAAGGTTGATGAAGACGTACCGCGTACAGCAGACAGAGCAGACGAAGCATTCGTTCTGACGCTCTGCGCTACTCTGCATCGTCGGCATTGAAAATAGAACGTACTGAAGTATTGAAGAGTTTTTAAACCTATAGGCTTTGTGCCAGCACGCCTTTCTGCTGAGGTCTTACAGTCAGTATTATAGGGTACATTTGCGATAGCTCCGCAACAACTTTCTTTTCAGAGAAATCGCTACAGCATTGTGATGCAGCTGCCTGCATTTCGCGAAAAGAAAGCTCCTTGGCTTTCTTGCTCATTTCTTTACCCGAGAGATGAAGTTCTCCTTCAAGTCCACTAATTGTGTTGCCTGCAGATGGGGAGACCCCAGATGCATTTCTTAGCCTTCAGCCTGGGGTGAAATCGTGGAACCTCTATGGGTTGCCTTTCAAAAGATTCACTGCACGTTTTTCCAGTCGTCCATAGTTCGGCTAAGTGGTATTCGACTCTGGCTTCTTTTTCTGCCTTCACCTGTCTGTTGTAGAGTAACATTCTTTTTTCCTTCTTCTTTTTAAAGGGTTGTTTTTAAAGAAAAATTTTGACGACACTCGAAAGAGGAGCAAGTAAGAGTTGGGGAGTGGGGATAGAGTAGATATTCTAAGGTCAGGGGAATATTGTATTTTGAGCATTTCGTTGCACATGAACTAAAAATACCGTGCTTGAAATGAAAATTGCCTTCCCCGTAAGTATCATAAATACTAACCGGAATGAACCTGTCCAAAATACCCTCGTTTTTCAGTGTCTTCGCGAAATTTTCGGTTTCAGACGTGGAAAAAAAAAAAGAAAGAAATGCAGGCGTCGATACGTAGCAGCGGCGATCGCGGTTATGATTGAGACTTCATGCCGGTGCATGCAGAGAGGAAGTACTGAAAATCAAAACGTGTCTTCGCTCAAAAGAAAGTTCCACTAAATTGTTTCATCAGC